>JAUTXW010002691.1:3667500-3907500 GCA_030620095.1 Kuschelorhynchus macadamiae | reverse complement strand
TTAAAGCACCTAAATATCCGAAGCATTAAAAAAAACTTTGATAATTTGGTCGCGTATTTGGAGTCATCAAATACAACTTTTGATGTAAATGTTTTGTCTGAAACCAACAAAATAGAAAATTTATTTCAATCACGTCAGGCATATTAACTTCAATAAGGATAAGGGACAAATTGAAAAGGAAATCTGCAAGGAGCCCTAATAACTAGTAAACTTTAAATGAGTTTAGGGATTACAGAAATAAGTTAACAAAACTAATAAACAAGGTAAAGAATATGTACTATCAAAGAATAATTAATAACAATTTAAAAAACCCACAGAAAATGTGGAATTTGATAAAACATGCTATAGGCGAAAAAAATATTAAACATTCGATAATAGTAACTAAAGATGATAATGGAAAAGACGTTACAGATGAGATATGCATAGCACAAGAATTCAATAAATACTTTTGTAAAATAGGTCAGAAACTTGCAAATAAAACTGAGAATTTCATGTTTGTTGCTACAATTTCTGAAACAGAATTATTGAAAGAAATAAGTTCATTAAAAAATGGAGTGGCTAGTGGTGAAGATGGTATTTTTACCAAATTTGTTAAGGAAAACTCACTTTCCTTGGTTAAACCGCTACAGCATCTGGTAAACAGTGTGCTCGACGCAGGCATTTTTCCAGATACTTTTAAAAATAGCATTGTGATACCAATATTTAAATCGGGGAATAAGTCAGAAAAAAACAACAGACCTATTGCAATTATAAGCACATTCAGCAAAATAGCTATGAAATGTATAAAATTAAGACTTTGGAGTTATTTGAAGAAAAAATGGCTAATATCCGAACATTAATTTGGGTTTAGAGATAGCTGCGGTACCGAGAATGCGGTTGTCGAGGTGACTGAATTTATCACAAGGAGTTTTAATGAGGGCTATAAACCAATGGCAATTTTCCTGGACTTGTCGAAGGCGTTCGATACTGTGGGACACCAGATCCTTTTAGAAAGATTAGAGAACATTGGAGTACGTGGTAAAATGAATGATCTGTTTAGATCATAGCTAGATAGACGAATGCAAAAAGTAAAAATAAACAATTACGAAAGCGACCAACAAAGGATTGATTTTGGTGTGTCACAGGGCACAGTACTTGGACCGATCCTCTTCTTAATATATGGGAATAACCTTACAAATATTTGTGATAATAGGGTTGTGTGCTATGCAGACGACACAGTAATATTAATAAAGGACAACAGTTTGAATCACATGTTAAAAAAAGCTGAACAAACTATGCAAAGAATCAAATGCTGATTGGATAAAAGCCTATTAACACTTAACATGGATAAAACAAAAATTTTATTTTTTTCAATTACAAATCGTAACTTATCAGAAAATGTATCAATAAAAATTCATGATTCGGGTTGTAAATATTCTGAAAACTGTAAATACAAAAATAAAAATAAACAAACAGAAAATATAAAATATCTTGGAGTCTACTTTGATCAAAATATGAAATGGCATAAACATATTAACCTAGTTATGGAGAAATTAAGAAAAAACCTACCCTATCATTTGCTACGAACGTTATACCAGGCACTTGTGGAATCAGTTTTGTGCTACGGGATCCCTGCTTGGGAAGCAGCTTGAAACAATGTGCTGACCTCTTTGTTCATACTCCAGAAGTATTTTTTCAAAATAATAATGTTTAAAAAACGGATGTATCCAACAGATTGTTCAGAGAAACGAAACTGAATATTAGATATATTTAACTATAAATAAAGACATGCTTTAATCTGTATTTCAAAAATCAGTCATGGGAAGATTATGTGTCGCATGGTCTGGGTAGAAGGGCATATCTAAATAAAAACTTGACTACACCAAATACCCTCTTCTCATCTGTGCAAAGGCATTTCACATACATAATCCCTAAAATCACAAATAAAATGCCATTTAGAGTTAATGCGTCAAATTTTCAAAGAAATAAAAATAAAATATTTAAATGGAGATCTGTTATATAATTCCTTGGTTTCAGACAAACTTACTTTAACATACTTTGACTGAGTTTTCATTTCTAATTCTCAGAGACTTGAAATTTTGCTTTGATTTAGGAAAATAATTGAAAAATAGGAGAACAACATTGTTCATTGGTAATCTTATAAAACCTTATAAATTGTAAATTTTGAGAACAATAAAAAAATAATATATATATATATATATATATATATATATATATATATATATATATATATATTATTCCCCGGCGATTTTCGAAATCCTTGTATATTTTTTAGCAAGTGAGAGGCCCCTCGGATTTTTCATATATACTGGTATGATACACAAACTTTGAAATAGCATATATTTGAAACACCTTTTTGTACGTTAAAGCCCAACTTAAAATATAACTATCTACTATGGTTTAGTTAAATTATGTCCTAGGTGTCTTCATGTCTAACCTAACCCTTCTGTACGGTAAAAAATAGGAGGAAAGAGAAAGAAAAACAATATTTTGGTTTACGGTCAAGCACTTTAAACAGGTCGTAGTAAAGTTTGTAAACTGTCAATGGAAGCGCCGTTTCTAATAAAAACAAATGGCGTTATTGGCAGATCCTTGAAGATAAAAGCTGTTTGCTTCCATGTCGGGAGGCTGGCATAGGCGTTAGCGAAAGCATATGTTTGCGGAATTGTGCAACAAATGTTGATGCGTCTTGCTAACGGTGTTCCTGCCGTGTGAATAATACTCTTGGGAGTCTGAATGAAGTGACCCAGATCATGTCTGCGGGAGTGATGCTTAAATCTTATTTTATGGCATTTTTAAGTTTCAATTTTCTATTTCATGGTACCGTTTGGCTGCTTGGAGTTGTCGGTGAAAACGTTTAAGTAATCCATTGGCACAAGGATAAAAAGTTTTGATTCGAAAGAGTTTAGTGTCTGTTTTGTCAGCTCGTAAAAAGCCATGATTCGAATTGTTTGCCTTGGTCAGCGGTAATGGCTGCAGAAAGGTCATAGCGTGCTATTCAGATGTTAATGAACGCTCTGGCTAGGCTTTCGGCTGAAATATTTCGCGCGGGTTCGAGCCCCACTCGTACCATAATTTTTGCTGTTGATTATAAATATTTCTAAGAATACGATTTGTTAAAAAGGCATGACAATTTTTTGCAACCTTTTCGACAGTATTATTTGTTCCTATGTGTTAAATAAATCACCCACAGAGATCAAACGTTTACAGTTAAATAAGATATACCTCCTAAAAGAGTGCTGATCTCTTGTGCCCTTTGAGCCTAGCATCAGTAACATCAATCCACCTTTGCAACCATATTGCGTATAAACTATCTACTGATCATACCGCTCTACAAAGTGGATTTATGCTAAATAATATAAATAGAAACCAATAAAGGTAATTTAAACATGTGATGTATAAAATTATTTAAAATAAATAAATTTAAAATCTAATGAAGAATCAAAAAACAAAATATTGCACAGAATGTTCTATTTAGAAAAACATACCTTCATACTGTTACGAGTTTTGTCCCACCCTGTACACGAAACTATAATTAT
Source organism: Kuschelorhynchus macadamiae (assembly GCA_030620095.1). Classification (NCBI taxonomy): domain Eukaryota; kingdom Metazoa; phylum Arthropoda; class Insecta; order Coleoptera; family Curculionidae; genus Kuschelorhynchus; species Kuschelorhynchus macadamiae. Next base: position 3,903,961 of record JAUTXW010002691.1, on the reverse strand, counting down.
AGGCTGGAACTTTTACTTAAAACATTTTGTTCAAAAACTAATTTTATAAAAGTTAAGGGAGTGGTGCATTCATGACCAATGTTCCTGTACATTTTGTGTCCACGAGGATACGTGGGCCTTTAATGTGAACACAGAAGACAATGGGCATTAAATTCTTTTTAATACATAGATTATCCAAAAATTACGTTGACATGTTTGGATATTCTGCATATGGAAATATTTATGAAGGTCCGGAAACACTCCCTTTTCAAGGCACAGAGTGTTAAAATTTCAATTAGTTTTTTTCATATGTAAGTTTATGGAGATTTTCAAATTTGACACACAATAAACAGTAATCAATGTCTATAAAATGGCCCTAATACAGTAAAATATAAGGGATGTAACTTTTTTTGGGAGCCCTTTGACTGTCCCAAAAAAATTATGTAGCGCATTGAATATCGGAATTTATTGCTTTATTTTACAAATTTTATATCTCTTGAATATTTAGGAAAATGGGTTTTAAAATTCAGACATTTTTAAGTATTTAGCTTGTAATTTAGATAATAAAAATTGATGCTAAAACCACCGAAACTGTCCATGTCTTAAAATAAATCCTTCTAAATTATGGCGGCCATGTGTCCTACCCAAGCCTACTATAAAAAAAAACAATAATTTCGGTTTTTAGATCTTATGAAAAATAATAACTCAGAATTGTTATACATCATTAAAAAGCTCTTGAAGAGCTCTTTCCAAAAAATGCAAAAATCCATTATGGCTTAAATTAAATACCTTTAATAAAAGTGACCTAATAATGTATCACCGATCAAACCATAAAACTGGTCGTTTACGAGCTAGACAAAAGTTAAAAATGTACCATTTTAAATTCTCTTAATTATCTCAAATAGCAAAAAAAGATAATTTAAATCCTAAGGCGGATTTGAGTTTAATAAAATAAAGTAATAAAATTTTCTAAAACTTTGCAAATTTAACCAAACTCGTAGCTATAACGGTTTCCAAGATAGCAATAAATGAAATCCAAATCTGGGACACACTGTATAATAGGCTAATAATTAAAATGTTTGGACGGTCAGTGAAACTTTTGTGAAATATAACTACTTCTTTTTAAGTCAATATGAAAAATATGATTTGTATTCTACAATCCTACTACAAATGCTACTACCATAAACATTCTGATTTCTGACAGGGTTTCTTTCCTTTGCTCCTTCTGGCAGATGCCAGTGGAAGATGTTTATTTGGGGTTTAACGGGGTCTGTGGACCCACTGTGATGTAAAATTGTTGACATTTTTTTGTGTTCACCACATATCTTGGCGTGTTATATACTAAGTACATTGGATTATCACTTGCCTTTATCTACCTACTTTTTCATTTACTAAATATCTGAAGGCATACTGCCCGCTCTCTTAGGAATACTTTATTTAAAAATCAAAGTGCTTGAGTTTAGATTGTATATTTTGATTGGATTTTGACGTTTCGGATCTTCTTCAGAAACATAAGGCAACAAGATACAGGAAATTCAGTACCTATATCCTTTACCTCGAGCAGTTTTCAATTCATGTCGACGTTTCGGTAGTTAGGTTTTCTACCTTCCTCAGGGCTACAATAAATAAAATTTAAAAAAGAAAGGTATAGACGAATAATACAAAATTATGTTTTTAAAATAGGAAAAATATGAACAAAACAGAAAACTAAAAATGTTTACAATATTTATTCTGTACCGTAAAATGGGGTCAAAATGTGCTACTTTTTTAGGTTTTTATATTTTTGCGAAATTATTATGAGCAAAACCTAAAATGTCTGACTGAGAATATAACTTCATATGGTTTGAGAATGCAATACAGCATAAAGAAATATTAAAATGATTTTAGTTTTTTCAAAAAACTGTAAAAGATACTGGCACATTTTCACCCCCAGCTTTGGGGTGACTATGTGCCAGATCGGTTTTTAATGCTTGTTCCATAAAGAAAGGCAAATGGCACATTTTCGCCTGAGCATTTTGAACGAATAAACATACATCTAAATAAATGTACACAGTCAAGGATAAAAAACATTTTAGAAAAAAAATGTTACAGAAACTAAAACCAAACTTGTGTTTAAGAATGACACAAATAAGAAATAAACTAAGAACAAACATTTATCAAAAATAAATCTTAATAAAGTATGGCAGGTATTGTAATAAAATCAATCAACAAGATAATTCAGGCATTTTGAAGATTTCTCTCTTAGATATTTGACATGGACTGTTAATTTTTTTTTTAATTTCATCATAAGAGTACCAAATCGAATCTGGTTTTAGAGGCCACTTCCAGTTTCCACCACATTTTTCCATTGCTGAAATTAAAGCAGTATTATCTGCCACTTCTTTTACTTGACCTGGATAGAGTTGATTTTCATACATAACGAGTACATAGTCACCAACACTAACTTCACCTTTTTGCACATTTGTGCCAGGCATTTCAGTGGGAACCATATCCGTATCAGATTCACTTAGGCGAGGTGAATAGGGACTTTGATCGCTTTCTGCATAAAAAATATGTCCATTTCTTTCGTTTTCGCTGTCAGATTCGGGATCAAAACTTTGAGGAAAAATGGGTTGTTTATGAATTTTTTTTGACGAAGTTGAAGGTTGATCCATCAAGCTCACTGACGTTATTTCCTGGTTCAAGTCAGCAGCGGTGATACTTTTTCCTGGTGCGACGTTAATTTTTCTTCTTTTTTTGTTTGCTCTTGTAGACGTGATGAGCCTCTTTGAGTTAAGATTTTCGATAAAGCTTTCACTAAGCAGTTCTTTTACTGCAGGTAAGGCTTCAATAGTATACATGGGCAGTCTTTGCAATACTTGTTGCCGATTTGCAGGAAAAATACCGCATTTACGAAAGCCAGCCTTAAGATTATTAGCAGAATGTTCTTTTAAAGCATCCAAGAGTTGTTTTAGTAGTCCCGGAAATTCATCTTTGGGCACTGTCATACAGCGACTGTTGCGAATATTTTCCTTCCATTCATTCAAAACTTTTCGCCAAGCAATTTTAACCGGTCTGAAGAATGCTACATCTAACGGTTGTAACAAGTGAGTAGCATTTGGGGGCAAAGCAATAAAGGAAATATCATTTTCATGGCAAAGATAAATCACTTTAGCATTTATATGGGAACTTAAGTTGTCGCCGATTAGAACTTTTTTCCCTTGTTGTTTTTTTAAAATTGGGAGCATTAGACTTTCAAACCAGTTTTCAAAGCATTGAAAGTCAAACCAACCTGATTTTGTGCGGTTGTAATGACATTTCTCGGGGCCGTTTTCTGTCCAAGTGTTCCACATTTTTTCACTTTTATAAACAACATACACAGGTGCCAATTCACCATCTGCACTACCACACATCATTATGGACGTATTTGATTTAGATGAATTCTTTATATTTTCTGGATATTTACAGCCCCGTTTAACGAGGACTTTAGATACGCCTGGGTCATCTACTAGACAGGTTTCATCATAGTTCCAGATATTTGAGGGAGGAACACCTTCAATTTCTTTTTCCAAGTTATTAAAAAACTCATTCACAACTTCCTCATTAACATAAGCTCGACTGTAAGTAATATTCCTGGCGGTCCGGTTAGAAATTTGCTGTGCATGCCTCTTTACAAAAGAATTGGCCCATTCAGTACCAGGCAAATTGTTTTTAAATTTCTCGACGGTCCTACCTTGCTTATCTAAAAAACTCTTGACGATGAATCGCAATTCTCGTTTATTTACAGGAAATCCATAACTGGATAGACTGACGACGTGTGCCACAATCACTGATTCTAGTCTTCTGAAGTCTAGGTCTCAGTCGAAAATAAGTTTATAAATTAGAAATAGGTTACATATTTCGCCCAAACGGGCACCATCAGACCTAAAATAAATATACCTTACAACGGAAAATACAATTAAATAATATATAACTTTACCATAAACAAAACTCACTTTACAAAGTACATAAAACAAACCTAACCAAACAAAGAAACAATAAAATACGAAACAAGGCTCCGCTTGAAAGACCAATCAGACACGTCGATGTAAATTTATTGGATGAGAGGCGATAGGTCAAAACGAAAAAAGAAGAGATTAATCAGGATGAGCTTGACTAACTGTCGTAAAGTACATGCTACATTAATAAAAAGAAGAAGAATTGGTGAAAATGACAGAAAAAGCTTGAAGGTTATGCAAAATAAAAATATATAGTTATTCTTTTGAAATATTGTTAAAAATCAAATGAGGCTCAAAATTAAACATTTCATTAACGCAGGTAAGGATGAGGTTCTTTTAGCTCTTGTTATTTCCATCTTTTCCAAAAGATCCAACTTCTTACCTTTATCGCATTCGTGAATTATATTTAATTAGAATGATTTAGATGTATTGTCTAAACTTTGCCACTGCTGTCAGTTTAGTTACGTTAATCGTTATTTTGCAGAGTATTTAAATACTTTTCCACTAAAGTTTATTGTCGTCATGGCTCTTAGAACTTCAGGTAAGTAATAAATATTATTATGTAACAATATTTTATGTATAGAAAAAAAAAGAACTCACTCATCAGATAATTTTTTTTCAATATCATGCCTTGTTTATTTATCTTTCATGCCATATCACTCTCTAGGTGGGGAAATGTTTTGTTTTTTATACGACGAAGTAGTAGGTAAATAAACTAGGTATTGTTTTCGTGAATTAAATTCGAAATTGAGATGCTAAAGAAGTGTTTTCTTTTTAAAATATCAGTGTCTGTGTGTGTGTGTCCGTCGTCTAAAATAGCATAAAGCTAATGAACCGGATTTGTTCAAATTTTGTATCTAAAGTTTTTTGTTTTTTTACCTACCCCTAAAAGTAAGGGTAGTTTATTTGAAAAAAAATTTTAATAAAATGGATTTTATCAAAAAGGGTTCTAAAGATTTTCCTCAACTTTTGTGTGTTAATAGTACTTTACTAACCTAATAATACACCATTACTAGTTTTTCTCTAAAAATTCACATTCCTATTTTTTCTTTATTTACCGATCCCTAAAATTAAGGGTAGTTTACTTGAAAAATATGGTACTGCGATACTATGAGTAACATATGAAATTGTTTGAGCTATTTTCGGACAATCAACTCATGGCTCGAGCGAATACTGCAAATGCTAGGAAGAGAATGCTTGACTACGTTTTGACAAAGATACAAGATCTTCCAGAAAAAAAAACCGGATAACTTGGTTGCTAGAAACTCTTCAGAAGAGCTGCTTTTTGTGGTTCAATCAAGCTTGACAAAGCAATGTAGCTACAATTATAAAGCAAATCACAGAAGACATGGGTACGCCCTTACACTGCCGAAGAAGCTTTGGTGTTAATAATAAACGCCAAATTAACCGTATCGCAGTATAAGCAGATTAGAAAAGATAAAAAAGAGAGAAATTGCGATATCTATCCTTCATTAAAACACAAACATTTTTAAGTATTTAGCTTGTAATTTAAATAATGAAAGTTTATGCTAAAACTGCCCTTGCCTTGAAACACATGTTTCTAAATTATGGCGGCCATGTGTCCTACTCAGAGCCTACTATCAAAAAAAACCAAATTTCGGTTTTTAGAACTTATGAAAAATAATAACCTAGACTTGTGATATATCATTGAAAAGTTCTTATGGAGATCTTTCCAAAAATGCATTATGGCTTAAATTAAATACCTCTAATAAAAGTGTCCTAATATTGTATCAACGATAAAACCATAATACTAGTCTTTGACGAGCTGCAAGCAAAAGTTAAAAATGCATCATTTGGGTTTTTCTTAATTATCTCAAATGTCACAGAAGATAATTTTAAAAGTTCAATACGAAAAATGTCATTTGTTTTCTACACCACTTGTACAAATGCTACTACGTTCAACATTCTGATTTCTGAAGGGGGTTCCTTTGACCCTCCTGGCACATGCCAGTGGTAGATATTTATTTGGAGCTTAACGGGGTTTATGGACCGACCCACTGTGTAAAATATTTAAACATTATTTTTGTTGACATTTTTTTGTGTTTACCACATAACTATATACTAAGTACTTCTTTAATTACTAAATATCTGAAGGCATACTGCTCACACCCTTAAGAATGTTTTATTTAAAAATCTAAAGTCCTTGGGTTTAGATTGTACATTTTGATTTGATTTTGAAGTTTCGAATCTTCTTCACAAACATAATGAACGTAACAAAATACAAGAAATTCAGTACCTCTGTTTAGAGTAGTAATTATCCTCTTTGGATGACTTGTTGCGACTGAAAGCGAAACGACTAAAGAAAACCTCAATTTGAGACAGTGTAGAGCTACTAGGAATTCTTTATTGACTCAGGTGAATCTATGACTATTAGTTAGTAGGAATTCACGTCCAGTGATTTGTTAAATATATCATCTTGAAAGAAAATTCACGAGCTTGGACAACTTTTTATTGCTAATTGTTTTTCAATTCAAATGTCGACGTTTCGGTGCTTAGGTTCTCAGAACTACGATAAATATAATTTGGAATAGAAAAGGATAGACGAAATATAAAAAATTAGACACAAAAATTTTGTTTTTAAAATAGGAAACTATGAACAAAACATAAAACTAAAAATTTTTACTATATTTAGTCTGTCGTAAAATAGATTACGGTTTTAAAAAGAGAAACTAAAATCAACCAAAAACAAATTGGTACGAAAATAACATTAATTATAAACTGGGAAACATACTTGAATTGAAAAATTAGCAGTCGGGTACGATTTTCCTTAAAACCCATTAAAAAACGCAGAACAAATACTTTTCTTGTCAACTCAAGCGAACAACTGATTGATTTACCACACGAAAGAAGGGAAGGCATCGACGTATTCAGATGAGATAGAGTTTTTGCCATTATTATTAATTATAAAATCAGACTGTTATAATTTAAGCAGAATCAATTACAACGTATTAACTAATTTTTAGGTAATTAAAGAACTTCAATTATTTTCGAAACAACCATACAACTAAATGGCAAAAACTCTATCCAGTAGTGGCGCAAGCAGGTTTTCATTTTGGGAAAGGGAGCTCTTAATTTTTGATGAGAAAAAAATGACAAAATACCTAAAAATCTATTACGCCTTACCGTTATATGCATATATGTTTTGTCCTCGGGGGGGGGGGCGGGGCTGCAGCCTCATAGCCCCCCTGATTGCGACACTGACTCTATCTCATCTAAATACGTTGCATCAATGCCTTCCCTTCCTTCGTTAGTAAATCGATCAATTGTTCGCTTGAATTGACAAAGTAGCTACCTACCTACTATTTATATAAAAAATCTTTGTTTTAATGATATATTAATGTTTATAATGTGCAATTCCATTTTAAAAGTATATGTTCTACGGTTTTTAATAGGTTTTTATCAAACCGGACCCGACTTTTTAATTCAGATATATTTCCCAGTTTTTACTTAATGCTATTTTGGTACCAATTTGCACTTCTTTTGGTTGATCTTAGTTTCTCTTTTTAAAACTGTAATTTATTTTACTACATACTATGTGTTGCAAACATTTTTAATTTTATATTTTGTTCATATGTTTCTATATTAAAAACAAAATGTTTCTGTCTAATTTTGTATATTTCGTCTATATGTTTATATTTCAAATTTTATTAATTGTAATCCTGACGAAGGTAGAAAACCTAACTACCGAAACGTCAGTATTAATTGAAAAACGATTAGCAATAACAAGTTGCCCAAGAAGCTGAATATTCTTTATATATTTAATCTGTGACTATTTTAGAGGTTGAAACGGTTTAAGCAATACATTTTTTCGGTACTTACTGTAATGACAGCAAAATACGATTTGCTAAAAAGACACGGCAATTTATGCGAGTTTATCGACAGAAATATTTATTCCAATGTGTTAAATAAATCACAACACAGATCCGGCTTTTTCAATTAAATACCATTATACCTCATAACAGGCTGCTGATCTCTTCCGTCTTCTGAGCCCAGCATGAGTAACATCAATCCACCTTTGCAATCCAATTGCGTATAAACTATCCACTGATAAACCGATCATACCGCTCTACAAGGCCGATTTATCCTTCGCGGTTTTCAATACGCGGCTATACTATTTTTTCCATATTTACAAATAAATAATATGCGACTTCTCGAGAACTTTATCTGTGTCACTCACTTCTAGTATGTTACCGGACTACATTCAGATACTAATGAAGTGCTTTAATTGAATTGTAATCGAGTGTACTTGTCATAACTTTCTTTATTTAGCAAAATATCAGAGCGACAAATTGGAATGATAAAAATCTGAATTCATTGTTTATACCACAAAAAAGTAAATGTGGATCCAGTTTTCCATGTCCGGAATTTAACTGGCTGCTTAAAAGAAAATCATTAAGTGTAGAGTAACTAAGAAATTTTCGAAATTAAAACATTAAAATCCAATAACTTTATTTTCGCTTCTAATTACCATTATTACTACAATATTTGTATAGGCAAAAAAATAATTGTCAATACAGGGTGTGTAAGAATTCTCTTAAAATTTTGTTGGCCGATCTAAACCAGATTTGATACATTAGTGTAAGGAGAAATTATACACCCACTGATGGTATCGGCGTTGTTGTCACATGTCCCCTGATAAACCTACACCAGATGCGAAAGTGCCTATCTAACGCATGCATAGCGAATTTATGTGAAACTCCGCCTCCTACGGATGCCGGATGTCCAGCCATCTGAGACATAGTAAGAGGCCCAGTTGATATTTTAAATCCGCACGGAAAAGTGCTTGCTCGGCGATATCGATAGTGCGAGAGCTTATGTTATTTAATTTTTCAAACATTTATTTTTTATACAGTTTTATTTTTGTCGTTGTAAAAATGCCTGGTTATTAGTACCTTTATTTACATTATTTAAATAGACGTGGGAGCAAAATGGCTATTTTTTTAACCCTTTTATGATGTTAATTATCCATAGCTTTGGAACGTTTTTTAATACTTCTTAAAAAACAGTTACGTACCTATATCTTAAAGTTAATTTCGATTCGATCGATGCAAAACTGTTTAAGCCTCCGATGATCCGAGCGCCCTAATTTACATTAATTCTATAACAAGCGAACAAGCGCCTGCATCCTGCAGCAGCAGTTTATGCCGCTCCCAACCCTATTTGACTTACGGATATTCACCATTGCGTTGCCATAGTAACTACCGTAAACAAATCTAAGCGCGAAAGCCGGCGTGCGGGGGGGAGTCTGATGTGGAATTTGTTACTGCTGCTCAACGGGTCGCTCTTACGAAAAGGTGTTCGGCGCGCTACGTTTTTAAGTCATTATTTTTTTTGAGTATATAACGCACTAGTTCTGATAGAAAATATTGGTATAATTAAGTAAATAATGTGAATTTATATAAAACATACTGCATTTTGATAATAAAAATATAGATTATAAAATGCTTAATATTTTAAAAATATTTTTATTTTTAAGTAAATTGATTGGAAAATGAAGGTGAAGCGGCGCTTCACCCGCGTCCCCTGGCGAGTCGCCACTGCTACCTACTATAATCTAGTCTAAAAATGTCATATTAAGGTAAAGCAAATATTAGACAGACAATAAAATAATTAAAACAATAGAACAAGTAGTAAAACAGTTTATATAATACGTTTGAGTTGGAGAAGCAGCCACGGTATACACAAAAAAAATTAGCATTTTTTAACAATAGTTATGCTCATATATTAACTGCATAACATAACACTCAATAATTAAAAAAATCCCCTCAACAAATCGAATTGACATACCGACCCGTATTAACAAGACTGTTTCGTCCGACCGTTGGCGTAGGTATACAGATAATTGAAAAATGTATTTTCTAAGAACTGAGAACATTTATTGGAAAATGTTTACAATATTTTTTTTACGGGAACGTAAAAGCAGTTTATGTCGCTTCTCTATGATTTGATTTTCTCCGTTATAGTATGTTATACCAATGCATCGTTTGTTCTTATTAGATTATTTATTTTATCTTTGTTTTAGATATTACCCAAAAACCTTGTTTGTTAATGCCAATAACATTAGTTTTACTTTAAAAAAATCATAAAATGATGGCATTTTACAATGTAATTCCTTAATAAAAGACAGTATATTCTTAATCAACTAGTTACCTAATAACACTAGCCGACAAGATTTTTCTAACACAGGTCAGCTCATTATTTTCACAATGGAAATACCCTCCCAATAATAAAAAAAATATTCGGAAAGCCTTAATACGTACCATTTTTAATAGCCTAATTAGAACCTTTTATAATGACAGGTAAACAATTTTATTGTGGGGCGGCTAAAATGGGTCCATTTTACAACGGAAAAATTACCTAGACTGCGTTGTTTGCAACATTAGACATAAAATAAACGTAAAACATCACTCTTCTGTGGTTCTCTGTGTATCGATAAGCAAGTGTATGTGAAGACGAGAATGTCGAGCCAAACGCGCCAAAGTTGCAAAATTTCTCCTGACAAATTTTGTTATATTTGTGGAGAATTTCTGGTGAAATCACAAGCCAGGCCATTTTCCGAAAATGTAAAAAAACCTACTTTAAATATTTTGGTGTGTCAATTGGGGATCAAGATAAGCGGTGGGCTCGTCATATGTACTGTGTTAGTTGTAGTGTATCATTGGTGCAGTGGATGAAGCGAAAGAGAAAAAGTATGCCTTTTGCAGTTCCAGTGGTATGACGAGAACCCACTAATCATTCTGACGATTGTTATTTTTGCCTGACAAAGACTGAAGGTTATTCCAAAAAGGGAAAGACCAATATAGCATAGCCAAATTTGCAATCTGCCATAAACCTGTTCCTCATAATGCAAATTTGCCAATGCCGATTACGCCTTTAAATTGGCAAGCTATTGATTTGGGAGATAATGGAGATAACGCATCATCAGGCAGCTCAGAAGAACAGTACACCGATCCCACTTTTACCATAGGTCCTAGTTCCGGCGAGCCACATTTGATTGTTCAAAGTAAATTAAATGATTTAGTACGTGATTTGGGGTTATCCAAGCAACAGTCAGAACTTCAGGGTTCCCGTCTAAAGAAATGGAACCTATTGGCCAAAGAAACAAAAATTACGAATTTCAGAAAAAGAAATGCTATGTTTTCTGAATTCTACAGTATGGAAAATTCGTTGTGCGCGTATACTGATATAGAAAGTTTAATGCAGGAACTTGATATTGAACATTCTTCCCGTGAGTGGTGCTTATTCATAGACTCATCTAAATATAGCTTAAAAGCTGTGTTATTGCATAATGGAAATTTAAAACCCTCTATACCAGTTGCCCATTCAGTTGCAATGAAAGAAAATTATGAAAATATGCGCACGATTTTGGATAAAATAAACTACAATAGGTATATATGTGGAGACTTTAAAGTTATAGCGATTTTAGTGGGACTTCAGGGGAGATTTACAAAATATTGCTGTTTTCTTTATTTATGGGACAGTCGTGCAGCATTATGTAACAAAAATTTGGTCAGAAAGAAGCGAATTTCAACCGGGATCTCAAAATGTTAAATTTATACGTCTTGTTGATCCCAAAAATGTCTTTCTGCCTCCTCTTCACATTAAACTTAGGCTGATGAAAAACTTGGTGAAGGTTTCGAATAAAGATGCTGATGGATTTAAATACCTAAGACAAGTCTTTCCCCAGTTAAGTGATGCCAAATTAAAAGAAGGCATTTTTATTGGGCCACAAATCAGAATATTGCTGGACGATGTCAATTTTACGGAAAAGCTTACCAGACAGGAACTCAGAGTATGAAATTCATTTGTTAATGTAGTAAGAGGATTTTTAGGCAACAATATGGATGAAAATTATGAACAATTAGTTAATGAACTTTTAGATGCCTATAAATCGCTTGGTGCCAGAATGTCATTAAAAATTCACTTCCTCCATTCCCATCAGTCATTTTTTCCTAAAAATTTGGGAACTGTTAGTGACGAGCAGGGTGAAAGGTTTCACCAAGATATCAGAACAATAGAAATTCGGTACCAAGGACGATGGGATCCAGCCATGATGGGTGACTACTGTTGGTTTTTGAAAAGAGAAGATAGGACACCTCATAAACGGAAAAAATAAAGTTTAATTAGTGTTTTAAGTTAATATTTTTCTCGTTTGCTTTTCTCTTAGTTGTATGGTATGTTTAATAGGCGAAAACTGTAAACATAGTCAATAAACAGGGTTAAGAATTTTCTGAAATCATTTTTTCTATAGATCTTAAGTATCGTAACATTCGATATGGTTCTACAACTCTAACAAGAAAACCCATAGGTCCATTCTATCAGATTATGCTATTCTCATTTGTGTTACAAGAAAAAAAAATTTTGTCGGCCAGTGTAATTAATGCACAGATATTTTCTATGATTGTGTGTATAAATAAATATTTTTAAGTTAAAAATGTGTTTTTTCCTAATTTAAACACCATTTTCTGAATAGTGCAGGAATATGAACATTTGGCATTTTTTTAAAACACCAATATAATTAGCTTTTCATTTTAATGAGGTAAGATTAAATCGAATTTATATCGCAGTAAAAGCAAAAATAAGGTCCTTACAAAACCAGTAATTCACATATTATAATATCTAAATATTACTGATATTTTGTGTCCAAAAAATTTGAATTGGTGAGGGTAACGCTATTTTTAATTTATTAATAATTTTTAATATCCAACAACATTTTCGGTGCGGGCCATACATGTCTCTTGTGACGAGGCCAAAGAAAACTGACGCGCTACTTATCTAAGTTTCGCATCTGGTGTAGATTTATCTGAGACATGTCAATTTTTTTAAATGGAATACCCTGTATATTTCTTTATTTTTACATTTTACAGTAAATTTTGGTATAACATGTCTGATCCCTAATATCAATAGTTTTTGAAATAAAGACGTTTTAGGATGTTATGACACCAATATGCAATTAAGCATCTTAGTTTTGAATTATTACCGCCATTGCTAATGAGACACCTTAATTGAAATACCAGACCGAAACATCATCGCTATTAAAGTCAAAAAAGAGTCAATCCAAATAATGTTTATGCAACCAAACCTCGATCTGGCTGAATTACAGCATCGACCAATGGATGAAATGTTATTAATAACATAGATTTCATATATGGGCAACACCAGGCCCTGGGCCGGATCTGCCTCACCACCAGCTCCAATCCGGTCCGCGAGAGATATTAGACATTTCAAATAACGCGTAAAAAAATGAAATATTTAGCACACATAGTTTATTTCTAATTACTCTCAACCAACCTAGAACTGTATTCTTCAAATCATAAAGAGTAAAATCGATAAATAAATTTATTAACGCACGCAATGGAACGCCACATATCGAGTCAGACATAGTTGTTAGAAAGAGACAAACAGATAAACATTCGGGAAGCCGCCCGATGACTTTGAATTGCTCCGAGCGATGCGTTATGAATAACAGTCGGCTCTGAGCGCTCGCATCGCATATTCGCGTACGATCGAGAGTATTCTAGTTACTTATTGCTGGTAATACATAAACCGCTCAGCGCTCGTGTCAACTCATTACTTCTTAACAACTGATAAGAAAAAAAGACGCGGGAAATATTCAAACAAATTCATCTCAGAAGAAAAAGAATATATCAAGACGTCTGATTTAAAAACGCGGGAAGTGGACACAGAATGTCGCTAATTCCAAAACAAATGGACTGATCAATACTTTTTTTGTCATGTACAGTGGTAAACCTATGTGTTTGTTGTGCAATGAAACAATTTCTGTTTTAAAATAATATAATATGAACGGCATTATTCCAGCAAGCATTTCGCTCAATATAATTTACTTACGGGCTAGTTAAGAAAAGATAAAATTAAAAAACTCATTACCGATTTGGAGAAACAGTAAACAAAGATCAAATCTAGACAGTGTTATTAAAGCTAGTTTTATAGTTAGTTCAAAAATAGCGAAAATATCGAAGTCATTTTCTAGGGGTGCATTTGTTAAAGAGTGCCTAGTAGATGTTGCAGAACTTTTGATGTGACATACTATTGAGAAGTAAGGTGACTAAGCAAAGGTAAAATGCTAAAAAGATTTTATGACCTTCGAAAAGAAATAACTAATTTTATGGAAATGAAAGAGAAAACATTGCCGCAAATTTGTGATCCAACATGGCTTTGTGACTTGGCATTCTTGGTATGCGTCCCAGGACACTTAAAGGAGTGAAAATTAATAAAAATAAGCGTGTACTAGTGATATTGACCCCAATATTGATCATCTTGTTTCTCAGCTTCAAACCAAAGTTTCTCGTAAGTTTTCATATGATTTTTCCATGTGTTTTTGTTAATTTGTTTTTTATATGTTTGATTATGCTATTATAATTAATAAATAAAAAAAATGTGTGAATTTTCATCTCTTTTTTATTCACTACTGCCTACTTATTTCTTACCTCCATCCCGCGACCTGATTAAGTCCTGAAATAACGCCCTCAGCTAAGCAAAGGTTGCCCATACCTGACACAGATGATTTACAATTCAATTCAACGGTTTTATTTTCAATTAACCCACTGTCAAGCATTTCAGGGAAAACAATCTGAACATTTGTTATTATTCAATGCTTTTGAAAAACGTGTTTACTTCTAAAACTATTGATATTAGGGATAAGACATGTTATACCAAAAGTATTATAAATTTACTGTAAAATGTAAAAATAAAAAATATACAGGGTATTCTATTTAAAAAATTAAAATCTTTGCGTTAATTAAGAAGAATAAACTGCGAAATGTCGGCTTGTTTAATAAATTTAGAATGGACACTGCACTTTCTTAAAATCTGAAATCTGATTTCAGATTTGCACAAAAACAAAATAGTTTCACAAGCAAAATTTAACGTAAAGCTAAGCCGAAAAGCTTCGAGTTCCGAACTTTTATGAGTCATTTCCCAAGAAAAGTTTAAACTTAACCTGCAAATTAAACTCTAGAATGCGCTCTCAATGAAAATTAAGAAATAAATTTGTAGATTCGGTAAACATACAGTTTTTTGGCTACGTTTCGTTCTTGCAATAGCAATTTTGTAGTAAACTAATTGAACAGACAAATAGAATATCGAAATAATACTCACTCACCTGATATTCAGCCTTTTTTAGCAAGTTTTTTTTTGTAGATGTGTGTACTAATTATGGAAAATAAAGACCTTCTAGCCAACTAACATATTTTTGAGCTTCAATAAAGTCAATCAATCAATCGCTAAAATTGTAATATTTAGTATAGATTTTTTTTCTTTTTGTATTTAACACCGATGACCGTTGTCATGCAGTAATTATTTAATTTTAAAATTCGACAGATTTCATTAAATTAACAGTTTCTAAAATAGTTTACTAATGGATATTTTGTTAAATAGGTGGATCGGTATCCGGTTAGCAGACGGTTGAGCGCCAGAGCGCAACGGGTGACGTAGCGACCTCATCCACCAATCTAACAAAGTATCGATAATAAACAGTACCAAACACGTTGATATAATTTGCCAAATTTTAATTCTGAATGTTTTTGAATGACAATGGTTGCCAATATAAAACACAAAACGAAGAAAAAAGCAATTGGCAGATACAATTCGTGTGATTTTTGAGTGAAATAGCGTTATAAATTGGAATATATGTTAATTATGATGTTTTAATTGATATTTAATCGTTTTCTAATAGAGATTACTGAATGAACTAAAAAAGAAGACGAAAAACTGTGTGTACAAGATTGTAAATTTTGATAGTGAATATCTCGGAAACGAAACGTCGCCTAAAAACGCATGACTTCGAAGCGCTCCAAAACCTACCAAAAATCTTTGAGATCGGCCAGGGTACGGCTAACTACGTATTTACTATTGCTACTTACTCATTACCGATGTTGCCTGATACTGATTTTTTAAGTATTAGTCTAACATTTTGCATATCCGTAAAGAATTTGTACCAAATTTTTATTCAATTTTTAAGCAACATTTCAAGTTAATCGGACAGGTAGTGTTTAACATGTTTTAGAAATTTTGTTGAAACATGTTGAAGGGTATTTTTTACGGTTATAATAATCACCCTACATTAAAGGATCTAATCTAATAGAAAAAGAATCGTTAAATTTCCTTTACCTGAAACTGCTCGCATTATGATTTTTTTTGGGGTTAGGAATAGTAAAGTGTGACCCAGTTTAGTTCAGTACATAGTCACAGTATATGTGTTACATATAGGTACTGTCTTTTCAAACATTTTTATTGGACGCCATTTTGTTCCATCATATTGGATTCCTACCAATATTTTACCACATTCTTTCTACCTATGCCACACTTGACTTTTGGGCATAATTTAAAATAAATTCAGTAAGTAGTTTTAACCTTGACCTATACCGCCATTTTGTTACTTCATGTTGAATTCGTACCAGTTTAACCCATTTTCACATTTAATCTATCTGCAAAAATCAATTGAACAAGATTTTTTCAAGTTGTTTAAAAAAAAAATTATTTGGCAGCCATTTTGTTTCGCCATCTTAAATTCGTACCACAATTTTACTGGTTTATCTCTATATCATACTTAATTTTTGCACAAAAATTGAAATTAATTTAATATTTAAGTAGTATTTTCAGGCTGATTTTTTAAATATTTTATTAGGCCGCAATTTTGTTTTGCTAGTATGAATTCATATCAAAATATTACTTTATATTCTTATGTAACACTTGATTTTTGTGCAAAAATTGAGGTAAATTGGATAATAAGTTTTTTAGTAACATTTTTTTAATATTGCTCCGTCATATTAGATTTTTAACTTGATTTTTACCAAAATATTACCAGGTCATCCCCATCATTGACTGACTAAAATTTGAAGTCAATCTGGTAAATAGTTTTTAAACTATGCCGCGAACTGACAGACAGACAGATACGGTCTGACGGAATTGATAAAACATATTTTTTGGCATTTAGGGACGCTTAAACGGGAAGATATGTATATCCTGAGAGGGTTATTTTTTCAGGATTACAAAAATTTTATTTGGGCGCCATTTTGTTCCTCCATCTTGAATAGTAAACACAGTCTTACCAAGAACCTTAAACTACACAGGATTGTTACATCGGCGATTTGTCTCCGTCAGTTTAGCGGGAGCGAGCTTTGCTGCAGTGACGTCGCCTGGCCTGTTCGAAACAAGTTTCATGCGTTATTTATATAGGAGGATAATATGGTTTAGCCTTTTGATGATGTTATTTTGATTTTAAAAACAATAAATTACTACAAATTTTATATTAAACTAATAGAGCAACATTACCATATGAATTTCGGTCAATAAGCAATAGTCAATTGCTTATCAAAATGTTTCAGAAATTCATATTTGGACATAAAAATAAATGATTAGGAAATAATTTAAACATTACGTCAAGACTAAAATATATTACTATTAGTGCCTTCTTAATTCATGAAATTTTGTTATATTCTGTACTTTTATGACAGGATGCCCCAAATCGTTACATAGAAATAAGCACTTTTCCGTAATTTAGGTACCTAAATGTATTAATTTAAGAAGCAAATAGGTAGTGATTCTCAATTAGGAAAGTAATAAACATGACATTACGATTTTGTAATAATTTTTACTATTGTCATACATATTTTTTTCAAAATTAGAAAATAATGTATTCTAGAGATTTGAAAAAATACCTTAATATAACCACTTTTACAAAGAAAATGGAAACAAAAAACCCAATAACTACAGGGGCTTTTAATACCTAAGTGTAAATAACTTTTAGATTAATTTACAGCCTCTCAAATAAGTATTCCGGGGAGCTAGTGTGTATAACCTTGTGTACAAATGTTGCCATTTGCGATGCATATCTTTCCTCTAAGTTTAGCAATCTTGATCGCTCATAATAACGGAGAAACGTGGTTAAACTTTCTCAGATTATAAGAATACTTTAAACAGGAATTTTGCAGCTTTTGAAAGCAGTATTTCTCACGTGTTCAGAGCCTACCAAAATACTACATCACAATATAAAACTAAAGATAAAATTAGAGAACTACAAAGTCGCAACTTAATTTCTGTTGACAAAATATCTTTGTGCATGTAAAGTATCTTTACGTTTAGGTACAAGTTGTTCGAACCTCAATTTATTGTCTAAAACAATCCCTAGATTTTTGCAACTCTCCACAGGAACGAGTTTCACACTGTCAACAAGTATAGAAGAGTTGTTATTATTATTTTTGTTAAGAAGTTGTTGACCTTCCTTTCCAAAAACCAGAAGCTTCGATTTGTTACCATTCAGGGAAAGACCGTGTATCTTGGAGATCCTGCACAGCTTTTGGAGTCGCTATTGATGCCATTAACATCCAGTTGAGCCTCGGTGGGGTGAGAGAATGATAGATTTGCATATCATCAGCATACTGATGATATACGAATGACAAATGATAGATGTGAACCAAAATCAGCGATATATAAGGAGAAAATAAGTGGGCCCAGTGTACTACCCTGCGGTACGCCCTAGTTAATTGTAAGGTAACATGAATGTTGATCCCTATACCACAATTAGTTATGGCACGCATTTGAGGTAAACTGGATAACTAGTTTTTTAATAATAATTTGTTAAATATTTCACTAGGCCGCCATTTTGTTTAGCCACATTAGATTTTTACCAAAATGTCATCTCCATATAACCCTTTATTTTTTACCAAAATTTGGAGTAAGTAGTTGCTATGCCGCGAACAGACAAACCGACGGAATTGAGAAAACATGTTTTTCGGCATCTAGGGACCCTGAAACGTATCTCGAGGGTGATTTTTTCACGATAACAATATTTCCTTTACAAGGGAACTAAAAATCAATCAAATTTGACATATAACCCTTAAAATTCCCGAGTTAGGAAACTACCACTATAAGTAGAACTAACTATAATGTTACGTGACATACGTGAGCCACTCTGTATCATGTTATACCAATTATCGTTTAACGGCTCTTGATTTATTTCATATATTATCGCGCAAATCATGTGTAAACATCCCAGTTTATTATCTTTTGTTAGTCTGTTCACATAAAAAGGTGTAATTATTTATTTGGTTTACATTGACTTATTTTTGCACCAGAATGATTCCTGTTGTTTATACAGACGCGTCACGTTAAAGAAATAACTTTGCTTTTTGTAAGAGGTCGGAAAATTGCTGTCGGCTCATTAAAATTATATAAATTATTGGTTGTGAAAAAAGTATTGATAGGTTTGTAGAACAGAGTAATGGAAAATAGAACTACTTCTTTGCTTTTTTTATTTGGGTACACCGGGAAGCATATACAATAACAGCATCCGTGTTAGACGAATCTACCGAACCGAAGTTCGAAACAATAAAAGCATCTGCCCAACTAGAAGTTTTATTTATTGTAACATACTTTTTTCCGATTTTCACTGTTACAATACGGCTCTAAACTGATCTACTGCCTTGGATTTACTGACGCCAACCCTATCAGTAAACCCGTTACTTTAGAGCCTTATAAAACATCTATAAACCAGTTTATTTTAAAATAAAAGAGAACCATTAATGACGAACAATTTAATGAGAACGTTTAAAAAGCACGTTTAAAAAAAGAAATATAAATAAATGGCCAAAATTATAATTACAATGAAAAAGAAGCAGATAATAATACAGTTTAATTTAAATATTTATAATTATTAGAAAAATAATTAATCAAATACACCTATTATTTTTTAGATTTATTATAGGATTAGTAAACATTGTGGTACCGATTCAAAATAGCGGCCAATTAAATTGTATGTAATCGCGAAAAAAATCACCCTCTCAGGATTTACTTGCATAACTCATATTTTAGCATCCCTAGATGCCAAAAAATATGTTTTATCAATTCCGTCGGTCCGTCTGTCGGTCTGTTAATCAGTTCGCGGCATAACTTAAAAATAACTAAACAGATTGACGAATTTTAGTCAAAAATTAAGGCTCCTATGCGGATTACCTGATAATATTTTGGTAAAAAACTAACATGCAGAAACAAAATGGCGGCCTAGTAAAAGTTAAAAAAATATTACTAAAAAAATGGTTATCCAAATTACCTCAAATTTTGCACAAAAATCAAGTGTTACATAGAAATGAACTGGTAATAATTTGGTATGAACCAAAGATAGCATAATAAAATGGAGGCCTAACAAAATGTTTAAAAAATCAGCCTGAACAACTACTTATTAATTTAATTTCAAATTTTGGGCAAGCATAATTTGCTTTAAATTATGCCCAAAAATTAAATGTAGGCTAGGTAGAAACTGGTAAAAGGCTCCTATGCGGATTACCTGATAATATTTTGGTAAAAAACTAACATGCAGAAACAAAATGGCGGCCTAGTAAAAGTTAAAAAAATATTACTAAAAAAATGGTTATCCAAATTACCTCAAATTTTGCACAAAAATCAAGTGTTACATAGAAATGAACTGGTAATAATTTGGTATGAACCGAAGATAGCATAATAAAATGGAGGCATAACAAAATGTTTAAAAAATCAGCCTGAACAACTACTTATTAATTTAATTTCAAATTTTGGGCAAGCATAATTTGCTTTAAATTATGCCCAAAAATTAAATGTAGGCTAGGTAGAAACTGGTAAAATATTAGTAGGAATCCAATATGAGGGAACAAAATGGCTCACAATAAAAATGTCTGAAAAGTCAGTATATATACGTTGGTCCTTTTAAAGTGTTACAAAGCAATATTGAGAAAACGGCTGATTGAAAATAAATGAAATTTCTAGGGATGCAATGGGTCGTTGGGGGACATTTTTTGACGGAGTAAGTAATATTTTAATTCTTTCCATTGTTTAGGGGTGGGGGTAACTTTTAAATGTTAAATGGAAAGGTGCAGTTTTTTTCCAGATTCGTAATCTCCAGAAAAATAGTTTAATGTCAATGTCAATGTCACTACGCTAAATTCAACAAAATTAAAAAGAAAATCAATAGAAGAAAAAAACTGTTATTAAATACATGATTTTATTTTATCAGATATTCAAAATGACGGCCATTTTGTTCTAAACATTTATCAATTCTCTTTCGAAAAGAATTTCGCACGCTGAATAACATATCTGGGGTGATTTCACGAACTGCACGCGAATCCTTTCTCTCATGTCTTCGACTGTAGTTGGAACAGTCACCATGACTTTTTCTTTGACGAAACCCCATGCATAAGAAAAAATCAAGGGGGATTCAGTCTGGAGATCTTGCAGGCCAATTTACTGGCCCCTCACGTCCAATCCATCCGTTAGGGTATCATTCAATATAACACGTGCTTCTCTACAGTAATGGGGTGGTGCGCCGTCTTGTTGGAACCAAATTGGTTCTGTTCTGTTATTTCTGTTCGTATTTAATAATCTTAGTTGAGATTTTAACTACCTATCCTTAAAATGAATGAATTCGACTGCCAAGTTGACACGTTATTAATTCTCGGAGAATATAGAAAAAAACTATCGCAGTGCTTCTGAACTTTGGGCGGTAAGATTTCCCCACTTACCACCCAAATCTCACATGGCGTTCAAACGATTAGAGACTAGAAGTCGCCAGACCGGCCAACTCTCATCCAGAAAACACAGCAGGAGGAAAACCAAAACGAACGACGACATGGCGGTAGGAGTTTTGGGAACAGTAGCTCTCAACTCTCATATTGGTTCCCGAGAACTATCCAAAGACGCCGGGATGTGTAAAACCTCCGTTCTCCGGATTTTGCACAATTTTAAATTTCATCCTTACCATATTACCTTACTTCAAGAATTGTATGGACAGGACTTCGAGAGACGGGTGCAATTTTGTCGGTGGTTTCGACTATGGATCAATCAAAACAACTCACTGGAAAACATAATATTTTCTGACGAAGCAACATTCACTAACCATGGTCAAGTCAATCGTCACAATATGCATTATTGGGCTGAAGAAAATCCACAATCCTGGATGCGAACAGTCGCTAATCAACACCCTTGGTCGATAAATACTTGGTGTGGGATTTTTGGCGATGTTGTTATTGGACCTCATTTTTTCGATAGTGATCTTAATGGACAGCGATACTGCGATTTCTTTCGAAATGACTTGCAAAGATTGATGCTAAATATTCCAGAGCAACAACGTGAAGCAATTTGGTTCCAACAAGACAGCGCACCACCACATTACTGTAGAGAAGCACGTGCTATATTGAATGACACTTACCCTAACAGACGGATTGGACGTGGGGGTCAGTAAATTGGCCTGCAAGATCGCCTGACTTAACCCCCCTTTTCTTTGACAAAACCCCACAGGAAAAAATCATGGTGACTGCTCCAACTACAGCCCAAGACATGAGAGAAAGGATTACGCGAGCAGTTCGTGAAATCAACCCAGATATGTTTTTCAGAGTGCGAAATTCTTTTCGAGAGTTGATAAATGTTTAGAACAAAATGGCCGTCATTTTGAACATCTGATAAAATAAAATCATGTACCTAATATTAGTTTTTTATTCTGTTGATTTTCTTTTTAATGTTGTTGAATTTAGCGTAGTGACATTGTCATTGACATTAAATTATTCATTGATTATAACGTAGATTTTCTGGAGATGACGAATCTGGAAAAAAACTGCACCTTTCCATTTAACATTTAAAAGTTACCTCCACCCCTAAACAGTGGAAAGAGTTAAAACATTACTTACTCCGTCAAAAAATTTCCCGTCCCCCAACGACCCATTGCATCCCTAGAAATTTCATTCATTTTCAATCAGCCGTTTTCTCAATATCGTTTTGTAACGCTGTAAGGACCACCCTGTTTTATGTGTTACTAAATGACTCTACTAAACTAAATTTGGTAACATATCACTATTTCTAATAAAAGGAAAGAATCATAACGTGGGACGTTCCTCGTAAATTAAATTTATCGATTTTTTGTATGGGGGGTACTAAACAACTGAATTCACTATCTCTGTATCTAGCAGTCTAGCGTAGCTGTCGCTTCTAGTATGTTCACGTAGCGCAGGTTCGTTACTCACATAAAGTTTGGGATGCCGAAGTTGAACGGAGTTTCTAGCACGGGTGCTGTTACTTTAATGCCACTGGGAAAACCTGCAAACCAAATAAAACGCATCGTTGTGTGTGGATATCTAATCTTTCTTAACGAGACAAGGTATCCTATGTTCTATGAGTGCTGTCTAGGCTCTCCTTACCGAAACATACAGTCGTATTTACCGATAATTATCAGACAACCCCCGCAGTCCTTATTGTAAAATTTCAGTAACTGCTGTTTACATTTCTCGTATGTAGATGGAATATCGAGCTGTACTCCGAGAATCGTCTACGACTTGACCCGAGAAATTTCGGGTTAACACTAAACTAAAACGTGTTCAAATGTCTATACGTACAGGGTGTCCGGATTTGGTCGCAAAAGCAGGGTATCTCGCTTATTTTTAAAGATAGTTTTCACGAACCTGAGCTAATTTTTTGTGAAACTCATGAAGCCGTAAACAAAATTTTCTAGCCTTCTTCGTTTATGAGATACAGGGCGAAATAGAAAATTTTGCATTTTGGGACACCCCTCGTATCTCGGTTATCCTTTAACTTAACGCAAAGGGAAAAATTTGCTGCTTATGCAGTTTTTTACGCTGGATCCAATGGTGTAGTCATATTTTTCATTTGAGTTGTTATTTTTTAGATATGACCCAAAGTTGTGTTTTTTTAAATGGGACACCCTGTATATTTGTCCAGAAATTGATTTATCCTTTTGAAAGCTCCTCAAAAATATATAATAGTATTGGTCTATTTTAATAAACATTAACAAAAATCCTAATTTTTATAATTATCATCACTAATTTTGCAGTAGGCCATGCAAAACAATGCTGCCTTTTATTTAAAGTCGTCAACAATATCTACACACCAAAAAAGTACCACCTACCTAGATTTATGTAGCTCAAGAACAAAACAGTAATAAATTATTATGTAGCAAGCCTTTCAGCAAAAATCAACTGTCGTATAAGAACTACAGTAACCAAGGAAATCAAAAGAACTGTTCAAACTGATTTCCATTTTGTTCTATACATGCTTCGCACAATTTTCGTATTCGTTTTAGGGAATTAAGCAAAATAACGGGATGATTTTGTAAATAGCGAAAATTTTCTCTTATTGCATTTCCTAAATCTTGGACATTATCATAGTGGTCTTTGTAAATTCTATTTTCCAGATATCCCCATAGAAAGAAATCTAAAAACGACAAATCTGGGGACCTAGGGGGCCATCTTATAGGTCCATTTGTTCCGATCCATTGATTGGTAAAATTATTGTCCAGAAATAATCTCGTCATTCCAGAATTGTGTGCAGGAGCACCGTCCTGTTGAAAATAAATTTCGTTAATTTTCGCTAGAGGAACATCGTCAAGTAATTCGGGTATAGCTGCCTCTAAAATTTCTATATAGCGATTGGCTGTTAGATTTCCCTCAAATATATAAAGTTTTATATGTGTTCCTAATATGAAACAGGACACATTTAGACCAAACCTGCCCTGCTGTCTTCTGGGAAATATTTGGTGTTGATTTTCCTGGGACCAGAATCTACTATTGTGCCTATTGAGTATACCAGAATTACTGAAATGTGCTTCGTCTGACCATATAACCTTCCTTTCAAGATCTCTAACCATATCGCATCTTTCTCGAAACCACTTGCAGAAGACTACCCGACGCTCTGCATCCCCTGGCTGTAAGTGCTGCACGAGCCTAAATTTGTATAAGTGGTATTTGTGCTTTTTTAGAATTTCTTGAACTCTAGTTTCTGGAATCCCTATGCTCTTTTCACTGGTCCTACAAGAGTTTGTAGGGTAAGCTTCTGCATTAGCCAAAACCGTAATTTCCTCAGCCTCCCGATTTTCTTTATTATATGTTTTCGTACGAGGTTTGACAAATGATCCGTGATTAAGTAAATTCTTTTTTATCCGATAAAGAGTGGATATATTAGGTTGTCTCCTTTCTGGATATCTAAATAAAAATTAAGCAATAATATTTCAACATACCTAAAAATTAACTATTTACCTGTTAAAATACATCTCAGAAGCCGCTTCAACATTTTCATTACTTAATATAAAACAAGCTAACATATCGTACTTTTCATAATGTTCGAAAGTTTGTTTTTCTTCCATAATAATACAAATATATTTTTACACAATAAATAAATACAAAAAACTAGCGCTATATTTTATATACGCGTACAAAATTGGGAAATGTCATTTGCTTCCAAGAAAACAAAAGAAAACGGCATCGTTTTGCATGGCCTACTGCAAAATTTAGTATGATAATTATAAAAATTAGGATTTTTGTTGTTGTTTATTAAAATAGACCCGTACTATTATATATTTTTGAGAAGCTTTTAAAAGGACAAATCAAGTTCTGGACAAATATACAGGGTATCCCATTTAAAAAAACACAACTTTGGGTCATATCTAAAAAATAACAACTCAAAAAATATGACTACGCCACTGGATCCAGCGTAAAAAACTGCATGAGCAGCAAATTTTTCCCTTTGCGTTAAGTTAAAGGATAACCGAGATACGAGGGAGGTCCCAAAATGCAAAATTTTCTATTTCGCCCTGTATCTCATAAACGAAGAAGGCTATGAAAATTTTGTTTACGGCTTCATGAGTTTCACAAAAAATTAGCTCAGGTTCGTGAAAACCGCAAGGTTCTATCTTTAAAAATAAGCGAGATACCCTGCTTTTGCAACCAAATCCGGACACCCTGTACATCTCTTAACGAAATTACTGACAAGGAATATTATAATAAGTCAAACAAACCTAAATTTGTTCAGTCTTTTTAACCAGAATATATGATTATCCTCCATGCAGTGGGCATAGTATGGAGGATAGGAAGCAGTATTGAAGATAGACTTAAGCCATGAAACCTCGCACCAAATAGATGTTAACACAGTCCTCAAAAAGTTGTAATGACAAAAAGCTAAACACCTGAGCACATGAAACTACAATAACATATAAAAATATATCTAGCACCTAATTAAAAGTCAAGAAGATTAATTTCTACTAATAGATTTACTTAGTAAAGAACAAAAAAAACACAATATAACAAATATATTACTAAGAACAGGTACCTTCTTCAAATGGCCTATCTGCCTTATAATGGTGAGTTCTTAGATAAATTAGTGGAAATCTAAACTTTCGTTACTTCCCTCATAAAAGGGAAATATTGTATCATGGAAAAAATCTCCGAGATTTTTTCAGATCATTATGTTTTAGGGTCCCAAGATGCCAAAAAACATGTTTTCTCGATTTCGCCGGCGTGTTTGTCTATCAGTCTGACTACTTGTGGCATAGCTAAAAAACTACGTAACCCAATTGTCACATTGGGATGACCTGGGAAGATTTTGGTAAAAATCTAATATGGCAGAACAAAATGGCGGCCTAGAGAAATGTTAAAAAAATTATTACCAAAAAACTATTTATCCAAATCCAATTTTGTACAAAAATCAAGTATTACGTATGAATCCACTGGTAATTTTGGTACGAATTTAAGATCGAGAAACAAAATGGCGAAATTATAAAATATTTAAAAATTCATCTTGAAAAAAACTACTTAATAGAGTGATTTCAAATTTTGCGCCAGAATTAACTGTGGTATAGAGATGAACTGATCAAATTTTGGTACTAATTCAAGATGGCGGCCAAATAAAGGGTTTGTAATCCTGAAAAAATCATCCTCCCAGGTTTTACATATATTCACGTTTTACCATCCCGAAGTGCCAAAAATATGTTTTCTCAATTCCGTGGGTCTGTCTGTCAGTTCGCGATGCAGCTAAAAAAACTACCCGATTGACTATATTGTGATAAGGAATGAACTGGTAACATTTTGGTACGAATCCAAAGAAGAAAAACAAAATGGGTGCCTCATAAAATTGTAAAAAAATCAGCCCGAAAAGCTACTTTTTAGATTAATTTCAAATTTTCTACAACTATAGTGATATAGAGTAAAACTTGCAAAATTGTGGTACGAATTCAAGATAACCAAACAAAATGGACGTCCAATAAAATGTTTAAAAAATCGACTTAAACAAACATCTTAATTAATTGATTTTAAAACTGAAAAATTATTTGAAAAATTAAATTTGATATAGGGACAGTGCTGCCAACTTTTTTCGTCCGAATTATGGTACAATCCGAAAATAAATTATGGTACATTTTTCAGTGGCGGTCTTTGTAAATGAAGGGATGTTTTCAAGTTGGTTTATTGAATATCTTTTTAAATTAATCATTTTTGTGGCCACGCCTCATTAGAGGACTATTCTATAGTCCTCAGCTGTCTTTCTGATAAACTCTTATTTAAATAAAACACCCTGATTTGTTAAAAAATATTTTATTTAGGTTATTTGTTATTTGTATACAACTTAAAACCTAACCATAAACAAGTATTAAACTACGCAATATACGCCTATTTTGCTAACATTATCCAACAATAGGGGTAATAAATAAACGCTGGATGTCCCATTTAAAAAAAAAACATAAGAAAATATTTTACGTGTTTCGTTTATATCATAGAAACAGAAGCACATAAAACCTATGAGCTCAAACATACGGACTGTGGCGCCACTTGCGACAATGTGCTTAAATAGGTGACGTCATCGAAAATATACGATCCTAAACAAAGTTCGTTAAGTATTTGGTGTGAGGTCTATTGAATCAGTGGTAGGGTACTCGAATAGCATTGTCATTGGATTTGGGTTCCATCCCCATCCATAGACGATGCTTCTTTTTTTAGGTTTTTTTAACAAAAACTATAGTTTTGTATCTAACCCTGTTTAGATCATTCTTGGGTTGATGTAAGAAAGTGAATCTGTGTTACAACAATAAAAATATATTATTTTTGCTCCGTCATTTTATGTGGTGTTCGAGAGCACAGGGTTTAACAGCTCCTGATTGAAGTTGGTAATTGTCAAAGTCGCAATTTGCTATGGTATAGGGATGAGCAGGTTAAGTAAGGCTGTGCGGTTTTGTAGGATGTGAATATTTATTTCACATTTCGGGCGTAGAATATAAAATTATGATACAATATGCATACCATAATAGGTAAGGATGGTACATGGTACATAGGACTTAAATTATGGTACTTGTATCATAATTATGGTACGGTTGGCAACACTGTAGGGATAGATTGATACGACTACATGACGGAACAACATGACAGTCTTAAAAAATTAGTGGAAAAACTACTTATTAAATTTATTTTAAATTACGCCCAAAAAAAGTGTGATATCAAATCAAAATGTTTAAAAAGGCAGTATCTATGTACCATCAAATGACTACGTGCGGAATTAAATTGGCTCACACTTCACTATTCCTAATAAAAGAAAAAAATTATAACGAGGGAAGTTCCGAGTAAAGGAAATTTACGGATTTTTTTATTGGACTTCCCTTTAGCAACGGCTATTTCAGAGAAACGAATATAGATATGTCCCAGAGACTTTTGAGTTTCTTTTCCAACTCATATGGTTTAGATAAATTAGAGCCCAAAATAAATCAGCCGATATGTTAGGGTTATTAAACTCTAGGTTTTCTTTCATAGGTGGTTCCTAACGCTGCAAGGCTAAAATTTATTTAAATAACTGATAAATAAACAAATATTTCTGTTCAATATTGGTGAAAATAGAAAGTTCCGTAAGTAATTCTTTTGTTACGGGGACTATTACAGTTACACAGTATTAACAGTTAAGTAATGTTACTCCTACCCAACACTCTCGGCTTCAGTCTCGAAATTATTCTACTAGACTAGCCTAGTGGTCTCCCAAACCTCTAATGTATGCTTTTTACGCAAATCTCTATAATACTGACCTAATAACAATTAAAATAAAGGTAGTTTAATAATATTTTTCTATTTTTCATTTTTTACTACCTTATATACTCATCAAATATACGAAATAAAACCCCACCTTATTCATAATTCCACAAAAAAAAACTATTTATTTATGGGTATAAAAGAAGTATTTTTCGAGTTCCTCTTTGTTTCCTAAACTAAAAATGGCAAAATATTGATAAGCTAATATTCTTAGACTAGTCTTAGTTCTGTATGAACATATACATTGGGAACATTGGGCAGTACAGGCAGTAAATAAACTTATAGGTAAATATTTACTACAATATTTTCATACCTCCTCCTTGTCAGATATCTTTCGCTTCCTTCTCCAGAGCTCGAAAGGATGTAATTCAATGTGACTGCCACTAACTCGTGAAACTCCGAAACACTCTCCTTTGATGACAGTCATGATGATAAAGTACCCACGCCTCGCTCGGTCTTATTAAATGTTTCAGTTTAAACGACTTGGAAAAATATTTCGTTACCTTACAATATTAAAACGTATAGAACTGTTCGAATATTATTTACTAAGTTACTTAAACAGTGTTCAAAGTTCTATAGGTACTCTGAAAAATAAAATTGCTGACTTAAATATTAAATTCGACTGCAAAATTAAAATACCATGACAAATTGTGAGAACGCATATTTTGTGAATTAAAGTTTTACTACACTACAGCATGGCATATGTATAGTGTTATTTTATAGTTTAATATATGAGTTAGAAATAAACCTTTAACAGAAAATGTACAGGGTGATTCAGATTATTCTTTAAATGGAAATATCTCGGTTATTTTTGAAATTATTTTTTTAGTGCAAGTTAAACTTACACAAAAAAATTATAAACCTAAAATACGGAATGCCCCATCTTATCACATGTGCGGTGATATGACGAATGCAAGTAAAATATAAAAAGGCAAAATAAAGTCATTGTTGCTTTTTTCCACAAAGCAAACTCATATTTCTGTATTTTGTGTAGCCTTTATGTAGCCATTTCTGGCACATTATACACTGTATCCAGTTAATTTGACTTTTAGTTTGTTCGTAATCTTCTCTACAACCAAGGTACTCATAATTAAAGTTTTCACTTAATGTACTATCCGAGTCCATAACCATTTTATTCTCCCTTGAAATATAACATTCTAAAGAACTAATTTTCCTCTTTTTATTAACATTTTGGGCTCTATATTTTTTTCGTTTTTTGAAGTTTATATCTCTACTTCGAGTTTTCCTTTTTTATCGTTTTCATTTTTTCTCTGACGAAGTTTTCCGCTTCAAAATAATTTCTTCCGAAGTTAAAACTGCTGCTTATTGCCTCGTACGTCTTTTTAAACCTTCAACTCTGGAAGATATGCATATTCTGGTACATTAGGATTGAAACGATAAATTTCCGTTGGTTGAAAATTGGAGACAGCATTTTCAATTGTAGCGGATTTGGTCCAGGCTTCTGCGAAAAGTTTACCAAATTGCAGTTTACTGACGAATCTTATGAAAGTGTTACAAGCCGAATAATAATAGGATTTGAAAGTCTTAAAAATGCATTGACCAATGGCTGTAGAAATTGTGCATTATGACTAGGCAATATATAAGAATAATGCCATTTTGCTCTAATACGCTACTAGACCCTGAGGTTTACGAGGAAGAAACTAATTTTGAAACCAGTTTAAAAAAAATGAAGTATTCACATACGCAGACTTTTCCGACATACATACAATGATTCTGGTGGCATTCCATTTTCGTATACGTTTTTCTTATTTTTATCTTTTAAAATGTACATTGGAGTAATAAAAAGGCCTTCAGCATTGCAGCAGGCTAAAACAGAAATTCTTTCACGTTTTTCTCCGGACGTTAATACAGCAACATTCTTACAACCTTTTTCAGCAACGATATATTCGGGTCTGTCATGAAGCTGTAGCCCAGTTTCATCCATAGTAAACAAACTGTCGGGCTTATCCATGATACCATTTCCTTCTCAAGTCTTTCTCTTGATAATGACACACCTTGTAATTTACTTATGGGTAAATCCGAATTTATTTTCATAAAGAAATGAAACCAGTCTTTACTAGCCTTTTGTTAAGTTCGGTTAAACGTATGTTTCAATTTTAACCGATCGGCTAATTGCTATGCCATCCGACGCACGATTCTTTGCGTCGATGCAAAACCAAAATTTTGTATTTTTTTAATATGCCCAACGATCTTACCTTCGTTTCTCTCTCCCAGTGCAGCGGATAGGCTTAATGTTTTTTTTTTAATTTCCTGATTTTGTTCTCCGACGTAATGTAGTGCAAGGGGACGGTAAATTACCTAGCGGCCTCAGCTTCAGTAGCAGAAACTAGTTGGGCTTCATGCCACTCCCCTCTTCTAAAACTCCGTTTTCTCTTATAGCTGCACATAGTAAGATTTGATAATTTTGAAACAATGAATTTACTTGGGCTGTGCATGACACCGGGGGAGTCGCCGCAGTAAGAAGAGTTAGCTCGCGTCATTTTACCCGATAATGGCGTACCATATTTCTCTCTTTATGTGCACGTGGGAAGCCATTATTAGGTTAGAAAAGATTTTTTAGACGTAAGCTATTTCGGTAACACAACTTGGTTTAAAAACATGCATGATATCACTAACAGCAAATGATAGTAACAAATTTTAGGGCTTAGCAACGTTATTGTGCTAATTTTTCCTTTTTTATAAAAAAAACACTTCACAAGCGTGATTAGATTGCTACTATCGGCATACTGGTCTTGAGATGTTGCATGCCGTCTTCCGAATTATTAGGCCAGTTACAGCAGTGTGCCATTTCAACTGCTGCACCATCTCGACTTTACCCTACCACATGTTTTAATATTTTTGAATTTTATATTAAATTCTGCTTATTTTTTTGTGTAATATACGGATATAATTGCTTGCCTATTTAGATATCTGCTGTTACCTGGAGTTAAAGGTTTATTTTTCGAATGTCATGACACTGATGTTTAAAGTCTGATTTACTGCTTGACTCATTTTTATTTCGTGCTAATACTTAAGAAATGAGGTATTCGATTGCTGGTTTTAAATGGTCAGCTTTATTCTAAGAATAATAATAACGCCACAAAAACACGTGAACAGTACAGGGAAAATGTTCAGAATGGTCAGAGAATACCATCTGTACCAACTATAATTCATATGAAGAAGTTATTGCAATAAACAGCGTCTTTAAGAGATAAAAAAAGAACGAAACAAAGAAATGCAGAAAGGGATCTTAATATATTACTTTATTTTCAAGAAAATCCAAGAAAATCAGAGATATAAGGTATGAACTACAAAATAAGACAATTAGTTATGGAGCAGTTCAGAGAACTTTAAGGCAAAACGGATACCACGATTTTAAAATTAGGTCAGTTCAACAATTAAACGACGAACAAAAAAGAAGACATGAATTTGTTCAAATTATAAGAGAAAGTCTTAATCAAGATCCAGATTATTTTAATAACATTTTATGGACCGATGAGGCGATATTTAACACTGCCGGTATTTATAATGGGAAAAACTGCCATATTTGGTTCGATGAGATCCACAAGCTGTCAAGTCAATTGCTTTTTAAGGACGATCCTCAATACAAGTTTGGTGCGGCATTTTGAGGCATACATTTGGGGTTAAAATATCTGGAACTTTTGGAAAATCAAAATGAACACTTTATCTATGAACTACCACTTCAAACACGAAAAATATAATTTGGCAACAAGACGGGGTACCACCCCATAATACTGTGGCAGTAAAAGACTTTCTTCAAGATAATTATCAAGTGTGGATGCAAGACCCATTAACTTTATAGGTTACCTCGATGAGCAGCTATCGGGCGAGGGGAAATCGCGGGTGACGCGGAGGTCGTGACGTCGACTGGCGACCCGATCTGACAAGGCGGCTAGTTTATTGCTTATTCAGCTTGACGTTTTCGTTGCGATAGTGGTCAGTTGTGTTTTTCAGAGTATTTTTTTACTTCCTCAAGTGAAAGGGACCAAAAAAACTATTGAAAATAATTACAAATAGACACGACAACATAAACCTAGACGCCGCAAGAGTGTTCTTAAGACACAGGTTATTTATAAAAATGAAATATTTAAATGAACTGGTGAAGGAACAAAAAGGTAAAAAAAGAAGCCTTACTGAAGTGGACCCCCACGAAAATCTGTATAAAAATTGAAAAAAATTACTAATTGAATTTTTAATTGGTTACCTTTTAAGCATAAATTTTGTGCTGATTTCCTTTTATTAAAAAATATGTTTGAACAGTTAAATAATTGTGTTTACTGCAAATGGTATACCTAGTAAATAAAATATGAAAAATACTTAAGGTGTCCCCATAGTGAGTTCTCGGTTGATATGTTGGTACCGGTTAGAAATAGAGAAGAAATTTATGGACTATTAAAAACTAAATCAGGAAAGTGCAAAACGTTTTGGTCTAATTTGAACCGTTTAGACTGTTGTTCAAAATTGAAAATCCCAGTTTTTAAATGTCAATATCTCGAAAACAATTAAACTTAGATCTGTGGACAATATATGAAGTAGACGTAGAATTTTAGATAAAATTCAAAAATGTAATAAAAAATAGGTTATTCCATATATGAAAAACTATTTAACTAGGTATATTAGTCATCCTATATATTTATATTTAAATTTTTTCTCTGTCTCTAAGCATTATCACCAAAACCGAGAAGACACTACTGGGACACCTTGTATAAAAAAATGTACATTTTCTAAAGTTATACAACTATTTGTCATGCTCAAACTTTTTACAAGAACATTTTTTGAGACTTTAAAAATACATCATATTTTTTCAAATTCGATGCGAACTTTTTGAATTGCGCTCATCAAAAAAACTTTGTTAAAATTTGAACCAACATCCCCAAACATAAGCATAAAATTATAATAACTTATATCTTGACGGCTGCATTTTATTGTAACAAAAGAAGATAAAAGATTAATATATGTAATTAAACGCACACAGAAGAGATATGGATAATGCCGTGCTAAAGCGAGCCGGTCGCCGAGTGACGTAGATCGCTTACACTGAGTTGGGATAGGTCAAGATCGCTCGAGGCAACCTATAGAGTTAATGGGTCTTGGTGTGGATGGGGTGATATGAAACAATCAGCTGGCCCGTGAACATCCCAGATTTAACGCCCATGGATATAATTTGAAAGATACAGTTTATAGAGAGAAATAATAATATTAAAGAAACTCAGAAAAAAGTTGTTAAAGAAATAAGAAATTTAAACGAAAATGAGTACGAAGCAATTATAAAAGTACTGGAATGCCAAAAAAGAATTTACGATAAACGTGACAAGTTTAATGTAGGACATACAGAGCATTTCATTTAGGCTAGAAATTAAAGGTTTTACTTATTTTCTTGTTCATGGTTGATTATAACTTTGAATTAGTCCCATACTATTTCTAAATTTAGTAAACAGAATTAAAAACCATGTAAAATATTTTATCTCATTTCGAAAATACTTTATAGAATATTAGCACAAAAATAAAATGAGTCAAGCAGTAAATCAGATTTCAAACATCAATGTCATGACACTCCAAAAATAAACCTTTATCTCCAGGTAGCAGCAAGTATCTAAATAAGTAAGCAATTAATTATATGCGAAAAATTTCGTAATTCTAAAACCTTCCATATTTCGAAAACCGTTAATTTTTGATACATGGTATATTATAAAAAAAATATGCAGAGTTTAATATAAAATTCAAAAACATTAAAAATGTGGTATATTATATTAAAAAAAAAAGTGGGTACTTGCCTTGCTTATTTGAGACACCCTGTATACATTAAAATATAAGCATATGCAAAAGCAGATCGAATCAAACAACTTTTGATGGGAACATTTTTTTCTAATTTCAAAAACAAGCGAGATATTCATATTTATAGAGTTATCTGAATCACCCTGTATAAAACTGTATCGTATGAGTAAAGACTTTAAAAATACATAAAATCGTAAAAGTTAAAAAGAATCGCATGTTATTTTAGGAGGTGGCGGGCGTCTCACACACAAAATGACTGCATTTTTTCTCAAAATAATATCACGAAATCGTCCTCGAAATCTCACCCGAAATTCCGAATCGAAAAATCGATCCCACCTCGTTATTCTTTTAAGCCAGCGTGCCTACCTATACTACAATACCTACGCTTGAACAATGTTAATGGTGATATAATTCGATGAATAATTTGTTCAGAATAAGGCAACTTCATGAACTAAGACCTATTCTAATTGCCATGTTTAAAATCTAGCCCAGATTTTCTTGCCACAATCTAAACTAAAATGCACATTCTTAATATCCATAATGGCAGAATGGCATAACGTTAACGGAGGTACGTCAACAATGTGAAACTAAAATTTGCCTATTCGTTCATAGTCCAAGTGTTAAATTCTGTAGGAACTGTAAAAAACCTATATTTTGTGATTTAATTTCAAAGTATAAGATTTAACATTCTTATACTAAATAAGTTACATTTGCGCAATTTTAACTGTTTATATAACATATTTGTTGTAAAATATTTTCTCTCGTCGCTTTCGAGATGAATTAACCGTCTAGTTAATAAAAAATGTTATGATAAATACAATAAAACACAGTTTAACAAAGATCACAAGATCTAATACAACTACTTAATTAACTAGCTTAGTGAATAAACTACAAATAAATAAAAACAAAACAAGCAAAACAACTACTATCCACTGTTCCACATAAAAGCACCCAAAATTCTATCTGGAAGTCTGTTATAGATACGAAAAAAGTTTCATACAAAAGTTTCTTTAAATTTAAGTTCGAAGTTCTTTCAAATTATAATGTTTCCATGTATATAGGGTGTCCCCATTGTGCTGGGACGACATCGACTATAAAATTTTAAATGAGACACCCTATATTTTTGTCCATTATTTGATTCCTTGTCAAAAATAAACATAAGTTACCAATTTAAACTATAGTCGATTTCTGCGTAGTTTGCGAGTTAATTAAGGTTATGTGTGATTTGTTGAAAACTGGAAAACTGCACCCTTTAAAAGTGAAAAGAGTCGATTTTTTTTAAATAGAACACCCACTATGTTTTTTATTTATGCAAATGATCATAAAAATATCTATTTTTTCTGAAAATCTTAACTATCTCTTGAATATTGTGATGCTGCATACTCAAAAAAAAATTATAAGAAGCCATGCAACTATTTGTTTTAAATTTGACAGTTTTTCAATTTATTTGTGTTTTTAGTGGACGTTGTTTTGTTGAAATCATTCAATTCAATTTAAAATAATTAGATTGTGTCAAAGTTTACTTGTTCTATTTTAAAAAATAGCTCAATATTCAAGTCAAGAGCGACTAAATTTGTATAATTGTTACATTGAAAATAATAAAAGTCCAGCACTTGCATTAAAGTATCGAGAAAAAGGGAAAAAGCCCGTTCAGTCGTCTCTGACGATTTTTCAAATGGAGATTGTATTATATTTCATCGAACATCCTACCAACTCTTTAAGAGATGCACAAAGGGATTTAAATTTTTCTATGACCAGCATACATCGAGTATTAAAAGAAACCAAAATATCCCCATATAAGTTTCTTCCAGTTCAATTTTTAAGTGAATTATCAGATCAGGCGTTGTTGTATTGGTCAAGCAAATTAAAAGGCAAGGACATCAAAGTGTTAAAGTGTGGTGTGGTATTATAAACGACCGCATAATAGGACATGTGTTTTTTGACCACTATTTGAATAAACAAACATTCTTACACCTATAAAGAAATCAAATTATGGAAAAACTCAATGATCTTCCGGAACATATTCGTGTGGACTTGGTGTATCAATAAGATAAGGCTCCATACCACTGTGGAGAATACCTTTGAATGTTGATAACATCAATTTAAATGGTAATGTGGATGAGCAGCAGTAATGAGTATGTATTGGATTCTGGTAAGTAACTATTTTCTGTTTTGTAAACTGTATGATCTGCAACCATTGAATTTAGGTATGCATATATAAATATTAAAAATTAGTTATTGTTATGAGCATTTGCATAAATAAAAAACATACCGAGTGTTCTATTTAAAAAAATCGATCTTTTTCACTTTAAAAAGGTGCAATGTAATTGATTTATTTCGTAATATGTCCACCCTGTATAGGTGTGGACAAAAATGTTATATTTCGTATATGCATTGATGCTTGATAAACTGAAAATTACCACTTAAACGGCCAATTTTAGATTTTTGCTATTTTTATAGTGATTTGAAAAATAGCTCCAGTTTTCAAAAAATCACACACAAACTTAATTACCTCGGAAACAACGCAGAATTCGACTATAGTTTAAATTGGTAAGTTCTGTTTATTTTTGACAAGGAATCAAATAATAGACAAACATAGAGGGTGTCCTATTTAAAACTTTATAGTTGATGTCGTCCCAGCAAAATTGGGATACCCTGTATATATGTTTACATTATATTTTATAAGAACTTCAGATTTAAAGAAACTTTTGTATGAAACTTTTTTCGTATCTATTACGGATATCCAGATAGTATAGGGAGTACTTTTGTAGAACACGGTGTACATGCCGTTAAAATTGTCGCTTTGTTTGCAAAAACCTGAGAATACCTGCCAAATAGCATAAATGAATTAGTGCAAAAATTAAAAGACAGTTAAAAATTCTACAGATCAGTAGAATCTCAAAAAAAATCTTTTAACATGTATTTAATCAGACATATAAAGATATTACTTAATTTTTAGCCACATTATAAACAAAACTAGCTCAAATTCGTACTTTACTATCTATTACTCCGGTACAATTCAGGGTAATGACAATATTAGAAAGAGTTTTAAATAAGGTATTGTATAATCTTATTTAACATTCATTGAACTAATATATTAAATATCCTACAACACAAATATTTGTGTAGCTAATATATAATTGTTTAAAACAGAATATATCGTTTAGGGATGACGTAATAACTTTCGTTCGCGTTATTAAAAACCTCAATTCCGCAAAACCGTTGTTATATTTGACACTAAATGTACGCTTTACGAATCAAGACACTTATTGGGTTTAA
The DNA here is from genome assembly GCA_030620095.1 of Kuschelorhynchus macadamiae. Taxonomy (NCBI): domain Eukaryota; kingdom Metazoa; phylum Arthropoda; class Insecta; order Coleoptera; family Curculionidae; genus Kuschelorhynchus; species Kuschelorhynchus macadamiae. The sequence goes on along the minus strand of JAUTXW010002691.1, from coordinate 3,866,076 downwards.
ACAAATATGCGTAAGCACATCACTTTTTAATAAAACAACATCGGGCTACTCAATTTAAAAGCTCGCGATACAAATTAAGACTGATTGTATGACTAAGAAGTACATTGAAGGAATTAGTTTTTCCACACCAAACAATAATGATCTCGGCACGCAAGCTAATGCATACGTATGTTTGTTTTATATGATAAATTCCTCACAGATTATGGATATATAAATCTCCTTGGCTATAAAATATATTTAGGAAACAAGTAGTGACACTATAATTCCGATCTGAATGCCAAGTAATTTTAAAAAGTCTATTTACACTTCCAGCGAATAGCTTATTATAACAATAATGGTTTATAGCGAAATGTTCCTTAAGCAGATCTATTGTTTCATCATTTTACAACTCTATGTAATATTTTATGATTTGTAGAAGTAAGGTTTCTGTAACACTAATATAAATAAAGGTTTTAAGTATCTACAAGGTTTTTGTAATAATACTATACCCCTCAAAGCGCTTAAATGCAGATTTAACTTTCGCTATTAAATATACCAACGTATCTCGCCCAAGTATTTTTGTTTGGTAATGTATTGCTTACAAAGTTATCTGCTTTTTACTTCCATCGTGAATATGGGATAAACTGGTACGAATTCAACATGACCTAATAAAATGGCGGTATGTGTCAACGTAAAAAATACTTATTGAATTTATTTTAAATTATGTCTAAAAGTCAAGTGTGGCATAAGTAGAACGAAAATGGTAAAATATTGATAGGAATCCAATATGATGGAACAAAATAGCGCTAAATAAAAATGAAAAACAGCATATGTAACACATATATACTGTGACTTATGTACTAAATTGGGTCCCATTTCACTATTCCTAACAAATAAAAAAAAATCGTAACGAGGGAAGTTCCGAGTAAAGGAAACTTGCCGATTTTTTACCATAATTCCATCTAATTTTGTTGCGCCTCTTCCTTGTCATTTTACAGTACATTTTACTCCAACAAACCAAGATCAACCTTGCATTTTCATACTTTTCCGAAGCCTTTCGTCAACTTTAGCCCATATAGACATATTTTGTATGCCTTTAAAGCATTTCTGGAAACCCAAAAGCTAATACAAATACAACGCGGAAGTACTCCCCCCCTCGTCTACCCATGGCTTGTTTCATAGCTTCACAGCAAATCTAAATTTGCGCCTGGCTTTAAAAGATAGTACTGCAGATATAAAAAAAGCCTAGGGCATTTCCGAAGCAAACTAGTAGCTTGGAAGCTGCTTGAAAACTGTTTTGAAAATAAACAGAAATAATTATGTTAAAACCCTTTGTAATCTGCGAACCCTCATGCAAGAGTCTTATCAAAGCATGAGGTCTCTTCTTGACAGTTTGAAAATATATTTACGAGCTGGGAAAATTTAATTATCCACATTGTAATCTCAAAACTTGACAACACCACCCGTTGATATTAGGAAATAAAAAAAACAGCCCTGGTATCATACTTACTCTACACTTAGATGATTAAATTCTTGAAAGATGTGGTTCAGGTACTTTAAAGGTAGCTTCTAAAGGTTCTAACAATCCTACCAAAAATGCACGACTTTTGTAGGTCATTTATTGTAGAAAAACAGTCCATCTTGTAATATATTGATGTAGGCTAAATGAGGCCAAACTAATAAAATTGTGCATAAATTGTCACTCGGGCCACCCAACAACAAGGGATTCCAAATTTTCTGGCTATGGAAAGTAGAATAATATACATAAATCTCCACTTGAATAAAAATATTTCACAAGACAATTTTCCTAATCGCAATTTAGATTTAATTAATTCATAAAATTTACAGAAGAATATCTCAAATTCCAACAATGCTAACAAAACACTTTTATCGTCCAAGCAAGATGTCAACAGCGCAAAGTTAACAATTTTACTGTCCACTGCAATAGTAAAAATAACTCTACAGGTACACCCCATGACTGCAGGGATTTTTTGGACAAAGCAGTCAATCAAATTTTATTTCTGAACTTTTTTGCAGTATTTGAAATCTTCCAAAACAAACTATTGATTTTTCTGTTACTAGCATAAATCAAACTAATTTGAATATTAATAAAGATTAAAAAAAATAAAATCGAAAAGTAAAAAATAATATTTAAATCCATCTGTGAAGCTGGCGCCAAACTTATTTTTAACTACTTAATCGTAAAAATATATGTATGTATTGAGCGCTTTGAAGTCTAATACCACGACAATAATGTCTTAATATATTTTATTATTTTAGCGCCGACTTCAAAGATTGAATAAAATATTATTTTTCACCTTTTAGTACATTTTTTGAAGTCCGGTTTATTTTTTATAAAAATGTTTATTTCATCCTTTTTAGTTCTATTTATACAAGTTTTATTAAAAACGACAGATTTAAAAAATAGCCCCTGGATCCACTGTATATGTAGCATACATATTTTTACCTGATATTATGGTGAATGCATATATTGCTCAATGTCGCGTCGCGTAAACAATTCAAAATGCCATTTTTAACATTTTCTCAATATGCTCGCTATGGGATCTCTGCGGCAATATCTTGGATATTTATTTAATCGCACCATCGCGGAGTAATCGATGTACAGGGTCTTTCCTCATACTTCGTCACCCTAAATATTGGTTTAATTTTAACAGATAGTAAAAAACGTTGAACATAAAAGTTTTAGGATGATTTACGTAATAGAAAATAATTATTTACCTATACAGGACAAACCTGTGTATTACATGCTCATGAAATGGCGCGCTTCTTGCTGATGATAAATGTACTAGGGTTAATACCTTCATCTTTAAAGAAACCCGAGAAATCTGGCAAAAATCCTGACATAAGAGGCTATGTGTTAAAGACCGGGAACGTTCTCTAACATAGTGGAGGAAGTGCCAGGGTTTTTCTCAAATATCTTGGAAATTTTTAAAGTTAAAAGTATCAAACCTGGTATATTTTCAATTAGCAAGAAGAGTACCCATTTGAGGGATATATACTATACAGAGTGTTAATAACTTTCTACAAACTACTGTATTTAACATGATTTTCTATATCTTAAATTTGATGATCAATGAGGTGAATTATGAGGAAAGACATACAAAAAATACACAGAAACGAACTGACAACCTCCTCCTTTTTTGAAATGGATTAAAATAGGTTTTTTGTTAAAATAAAATCTAATATAAATGAATACACTATTTCAATGTATTGTTTGGTCTCATCTGAAATAATTGTGAAAATTCTATGCCAGTTAAGCGTTCCTAATAATGTGTTGATTGCAGATAGGCATTTTAATCATTCTTTTTCGATTCACCTATTGATTGCTGATGAAATCTTCTGAGATCTCGCTATGTATTGCCGAAATAAAAACAGAAGATAATTTTCCAATTTTACGTTAGGTTGGCTAATTCCAGGACCTGTTTCGTTTAAATTATTAGACAATAAAAATATTTTCTATCCATAGTTTCATCCATACAACTAACCAAGTTTTGGGAGCTTGAAGAGTGTGATATAGAGAAACACACATTTTATAGTTAAAATGTCATTAAAACAACCGGTTTCCTTTCTTTGAGATTCATTTACATTATCCAGGAATAGGTTTTTGTCACATGAAAGAAAACTTTGTAAATATTCTGAGCTGAAGAGTCAATATTTCCATTTTATGAATGGATGTAGTTACTTTAATCATATGGCTTTGTCTAAAGATCAAACTATTTTATGGCACCTTAATCCTAATGATTGATGTTCTTTTTTTGGCCACCTCTACACGAGATTGCTTATAGACACATTGATGACTATCCAAGGACAAGTTTCGCCATACTACATGATTTTTATGTTGATGATCTTACCACTGGGGGTGATTCTCTATAACATGTTCGAATATAAAAAACTCTATTTGCGTCAGTATTTTTTCTTTTGCGAAAGTAGATATCCAATTGCAAAGAATTTTAAAACTGAAAGACCAAATCTTGGATGTTGGTAAAGAAGAACAAAACAAAACTCTTGGCGATGTTTGGAAGAACGGCAAATCTTCTATAGCATAAAACTTTTACTTTTCGATGCACATGCAGGGTTTTGGTGAAACAATATAAAAAAAAATCGACCATGCACACCCGAATACATTGTCTATCTCGGTTATTAATCAAGATAGAAAAAAACTTCAACTTGATACATTTTATAGATTTTTCCGTTAAATTCAGTGTCGTAATAACTTTTATACTTTAGAAGATATGACTTAAAGTTGTTTTTTTTTTAATGAGGCATAGAAATACAAACAAAACATTTCGACTAGAAATTAATTTACCTTTTTATCAATACCATACAATTATTTTTCAAAAATGATGTAAATTTTCAATGTTTTAACTTTTTCTAACAATAATTTATTATAAAATACCTAATAAAAAATGTAAATTATATTTATTTATTTCTGTATTATTATTTATTAAATAAATAAATAAATAATCGATAACAAAAATTTCTTCCTAAAATTAATAAAATAAATACCTAAATAAAGTCCGAATCAAAAAAATAATTTTATTTTTGATAATACTTAATTACTTATAAAGCAGTCGATAGAAGAATATCTGAAAGTTCGGTTTGTTTAAATGTCATTTAAGGCGGACTCAAACGACTGGTGTCATTTTTTATATCTTGCCACCTCTTTTAACTTTTTTGTGCCGCCGGTTAGAAAAAAGATGTAAATAGAAAAGTATTGATGTTTGAGAAATAGTGCTCAAAAAACATGTTTTTGTCTGGGTGTTGCAAAAATGGCGAACAACAAAAAAATATATATTTTAAATGAAACACCCTGTATATTTCTCCTTAGGACGAGAAATATTTGTTCTCATATTACAAAAATATATAATTTGTCTACATTTGCATATTTAAAAAACAAAGTGTATGCTCAGAGAAGAGCCAATATTAAAGAGCTCAGGGTGAGAATTTTATATTACATAAAGGACTACAACCAGAACAATTTAAATTTGATTACCAACGCAATAAATAAATTAAAGAGACTTTCGAAAATGTATCAATGGAAACGGTGGCCGTATTCAACACTTGTAAGTTAAGTTTTTTTATTATTAAACATAGTGAGATAGAATTTGTAATAACAATAAAAAAATTTAGTTAAAACACTAAATTTTTATTTAAATCAGCTTTTAACGATAAACAGCTCGGAAATGGCCTAAGTAAATGTAGACACATTATATATTTTTGTAATCGAGAGAACAAAAATCTCTCCCGGAGGAGAAATATACAGGGTGTTCCATTTAAAAAAATATATTTTTAGTTCGCAATTTTTGCAAGATCTTGTACAGACAAAAAATGTTTTCTGAACACTACTTCTCAAACATTACAATTTTCCTGTTTACATTTTTTTTCTAAATGGTAAAAAATGACCATGTACTTGACAAATATTCGGCATTTTTTATTTGCCATCGGATGTGGGTAAATATGGCACAAGTCAAAGTGGTCTGTATGAATCCGTTCAAATCTTTATCAAATATACAGGTAGTGTGATAGAACATTTTGTATACTTGCCAAATACACAATTATTTGCGGATTTGTCAAATACGCCAGTCGTATGAGTCCGCCTTTAACGCATTAGGGGATAATAAACTTTCGGTATGGCGTATGGTAATTAATTTAAGTTAATTATGTTAGACTGTTACATTGAATGTCAAAAATATACTATCGCTGCATCCAATTTGTATTTTGAGAGATATCCCGAACGACATCAACAGAAAATTCGTTTTATTTGGAAAGTTAAAACGGAATTTAGGATTCCCTGTAGCAATACTGCCGGAAATTGCGTTTTTCCAATATGGCTTTAAAATTTTTTCGATGCACTCCAATATTATTGCTTATTTCTCATGTTGAAACCTTACTTCGACACAAGGTTTAGTAAACGAACTATATGTTTCAAAATTCGGCTTTAACTTTCCAAACAAACAAATATTCGGTTGATGTTCGGGATGTCCCTCAAATACAAATTGGATGCAGCTACATTATCTTTTCTTACTTAAAAAATTGTCGCACGCCATAGGTAAATTTTATTATTCGGCAATACGTTAATGTAAATGTCATTTAAATATACTGAACTGTCAGCTATTTTACCATCGACTACTTGATAAAAAATTATGTATTATCAAAAAACTATTATTTGGTTTCGGATTTGAAGTAGGTACTTTATTGCATTAATTTTTAGGAAGAAAATTTGGTTTTGTTATCGATTATTTATTTCTTTATTCAATAAATAATAATACATTAATAAATAATCAGTTTACATTTTATATTAGCTTTTTTTTATAAACAATTATTGTTACAAAAAGTTCAAATATTTTTAAAATGAAAGGTAAATTAAATTCTAGCCAAAATGATAAAAAACAAACAGGGTACCCCATTTAAAAAATCTTCGAAATTATTAAATATAAATAAAAAGTTGTCACTGAATTATACGAAAAAATCTATACAATTTATTAAGTTGAAGTTTTTTTCTATCTTGACTATTAAACGTGATACTGGGGGTATTCAAAAATGACAAAATTGGAAAAATGCACTGTATATCAAAATCAAAAAAAAAAGGTAGCCTTGATCTGTTGGGGGGAATCAATTTGTATTCAAAATCGACTTTAGGTGGGCGTGGTCGATATTTTCTATCTTTTGTATTTTGGCCAAAATCCTGCATATCGTCAAAAAAGCGTCACCTGTACACCTAAAAACATGAAGTAATCCTGTCCATTTTATTTACCAAATTATCTAAATATATGTCTAGAATAAAGCGCAACATTTACGCCTTTAAAGAACAGAAGCAGCGTCAAAGAGAAAAAAATTAATTTACTAAATCGCTGTGCATCGAACAATCTGATAATAAAGTATCCGCTCGCGCAGGCAAGGCAATCAAGAGTTAATTGACAAAGTCATCGCTCCTTTTATGTTCTAAATGGGATCAGCTTTTTATTACAAGGGCAAAAAAAAAGAACAACGATTTTATATATTTTTTAGTGGTGAGATTATTTGATAATACGGAAAATTCTTTTATCTGAGATTGATTACCAGGAATAATAAAAACGTAACTTTTTGGCTAAGAAACGCTGATTAATGTTTGAATATCAGTAGAGAATAACATACCCTTCAAAACGTTGCTACGAATTCCTAATGAATTAGGGCAACTAGGGTGCAGGGGCACATATAATTAAGAGTACGTCCAAAATATTAAAGCATATTTAACTCCATTTAAATAAATGTTCAGTAAAACAAAAACTACCCTGAGTAGCATTGCTCTTTCTTAACATTGAAAAGTAAATTAAGAATGTTGTGTTAACAATTATCTAATGATGAGTGCTTGGATGGAAAGAACAAGGGCGTTCAGCTCTTAACACGCCCTCTCAATTTCGAGAGATCTTTTGCAGATAATATACTCTGAACAGAGTAAAGTCTGCATCTCCCATATTTAGTTTTTATCTTTTCGTAAGGGTTGGGTAATACTAAAAAATATTATAAATATATCAAGTATAATAAAAATATTTGCTAAAAATTAAAAAAATTTAATTCAAGAAACCGTCACGACATACTCGGAAAAAAAATGTTTAACGTTGCGCATTTAAAACTTTGGATTTTATTTTCTGGTACATGTTCACATAAGTGACAACTGGCTGACTATTTTTAATACTTTTAGCTGTTAATAATAAGTCACAAACGTTGCTAACCTTTGAAAAATAATAGTGACCAGACTATCCATGAATGCAAATTTAGTGTAATTTACTTTTGACATTCTTGCCTAGTTTCCCGAATATAACACGAGTAATCGCACCCAAACCAGATGCCCACATTGGATAGCCATATGAGACAAAGGTCTCTGTGCACGGACTCACCGCTAATTAAAAATCAACTACCTAACCCTTCAGTTGTGACGGCCGGTCAAACGCACCGACTGCAATTTGAAGTTTTAATTTGGAATCTAATTTGTAGATGGCGCTAGGTCTTCATTTTTACGACACGCTCTACGAAAGATTTCACACTGGTGAAATGACGTCACTGTTCGTATAACATCTATTTTGCTGGTAAGAATATATTAGAATTTGACTATTATGGCAGTATTTAAATAATATATGTGTTTATTTAAATTTTTAGAAAGATGGGAGACAATGTAAAAAGAACAAAAATGGCTGGATAAGCTTATGAAAGAAGCTGACAAATCTGAGCTCCAGGCATATGACGAAGAGGTTGATGAAAATGAAAAGGACCATCTTAAGATAGATAATGAAATTTTGGACACAGAACAAGAATTTGAACTCGACTACAACTTAGAAGTAAATCCTGGACCACATGTTATGAGGAAAGACAAGAAAACAGTTTGGAGAAGGCATGTGCCTCCCAAAAACGTACGAACGAGGGCCAAAAATATTATAAAAATGAAATTGCCTTCTGTGAAAGCCGACCTACGAGAACTTAAAGATCCTCTGGAAATATGTAGTTCATACAAATGAATACTTGAAGTCGGTAGCTGATGTATATGGTCGTGTAACCTATGCAAGAGTTATGGACAAGTTAGAAATTGAAGCCGTTTTGGGCTTGTTGATTTTTGCTGAATTTGCTAAAAGTAACCACACAAACGCAGGGAATCTATTTAGGACTATTATTAGACTATTAGTATTTCCCCAGATATTTATCGACTAACAATGTCATTGCAACGTATTCGCATACTTCTTCATTTTATTCGATTCGATGACACTGTAACTAAGGATGACAGACGCTAATTAGATAAAGTGGCACCAATAAGACAAATTTATCGAAAAGTTTGTAACGAATTGCAAAAGCAATTTGAATTTATCACAACAGGTTAATGGAAAACTCGAGGCATTTCATGGTAAGTGTGGCTTCCAGCAGTACATGCCTCTAAAATCCAATAAGCTTTTATGTGACGCAAAGTTATTCTTCACATATAACCTTGAATTTTATGTCGGTAATCAACCTGAGGAATCCTTTGCTCATAGTAACAGTGCGATGTCGGTGGTTAAAAGGTTGGCAGAAACAATATATGGTAGTAAGAGAAATGTCACAACAGACAGTTGGTCAGTAGTATTGAACAAGCAAAGGAACTGTGCAATCACGGATTAACAACTACAGAAACAATCCGAACGAATAAAAGAGAACTTTCTCCTGAATTTGTTTAGAAAAATATCCGACCAATTGATTCCAGTATATTTATAAAGATGTTATGAATTAGAAAATGCACAAGAACAACAATAACTACTTTTTTATTTTTTACAAATGTATTTTCGATTTTGTTCTGGTTTCATTACATATTTATTTTCTAATTGTTTTCTATAAGTCTTTAACGAATTATGTAAGTTTTATTTATTAAACCTAAAATATATTTTATACATTTTATAATATTATACCCACAAATACTTTTCGGTCTATCAGACCGAGGTCATAGTGTGTGCGACAACTACGCATGTCCAATACCCACGGGTTGAGCAAGTCTAAAAAATTTTTTGCAAACGCAGAAAAATTATTGATTAATAACATTCATCGCCAAAACTTCAGTAGGGGTTGAAGCTATGATATCCATAGATATCCCAAAAAATTTAGAGATCTACCTTTCTAGAAAAGATCTCTAAACGAAAATAAAGTCAATGTCGCCGTATAAAGTAAATTTAAAAACTACACTTGAGCTGAATAAAAGCCGTTGGTGGAAAAAAATGTCACAAGCGAAAAAAATGTAAGCAACGCTTAATTTGGTAACTAAATTATTATCAACGTCCAGCTATTAATTATAGAGTATAACAAATTAGACACACTTGTTCATTACGTTTTTTCGGAAAATGGCGATCTTTAAATATTTAAAAGCTCTGAATTTTCCGTACCGAGAAACGATTTAAAAACTATAAACGAGCAATTAATTTGAAGGATACCTGACATTACAGTTAACTTGACAATTGTTACTTGAAAACAACTAAATTTCTTTTAGCGCTAAATGACATACAAATTATATAAAATGTACAAGATTTTTTGTTATAAATGTACACGGTTATTAATTATAAATTGACCTCACCCCCTTTTTAATTTTTTTAAAACAGGACAATATTTTTGTAACCAAATTATCATTAATCATGTATATTTCATTAAGTATATAAATATTTTATACAGGGTGTAACAAAATCGTAAAAAAGCACATTTTTTTTTTATATAACACCCTATATATTATTGAATATTCGAAAACTAGATAAAATTCTAGATATATTTCATATAACACAGTATGTATCTATCTCTACGCGTTTTTAAATAATAACCGTTTGAATATTTTACTTGTCTTTTTTAGCGCTTGTAATCTGATAAATCTAGGTAACCAAGTAAATCACTTTTGTCATACATTTGTAATGTTGTGATAATCAAAATGTCTTATTCAAATATCAGAAAAAAACATCTATGAGATATTTATTAAAAATAATTACAATAAAGCACAAACTCAAAGAGAATAGCGAAACATATATGAAGCCCAAAGAACAATACCAAACAAAAAACTTTTAAGAGTATATTGTTCCACAATAGGACCAGCTTTAAAAATTTATTAATAATAAAATTTCAGGTCCAATATTTATAGATAGAAATTTAATTGGGGAATTATATTTAAATACAATAAACAAACGTTATTTATATTATATTTTAGTAGCGCCTAAAAGACAAAAGAGAATATATAGAAAATGTTTAGAGCAAAATGGAGAATATGTAAAAAATCTATTACAATAAAAGATAGTAGCCAATTATTTATCAAGATTTAATGAGATATATTGAAAGACTTATATATATATATATATTACATCTAGACAAGGAAATAAAGTTTAAGAGTTAAAGGCTTCGGGACCCCGTGTCCTTAAAAAAATGACAAGGTCCCAAAACGTTAGGAATGTAATGCAATTGCGGTCTTATCTGACAAGCCTTGACCCCGCAATACTTTTCCATGTTAATAATAATTTTGTAAAATTGATAAAAACATTGGCTTATAACTAATAACAAACATTAATAATACATAATAGTAAAATTATTTGTGTAGTTAATCTAGTGTTTAGAAATGTTATACTTAAGTTTAATTCAAATTGTTAAATTAGGTACATATACTTTTACGTGTGTTTTTTGTGGTATTGTTATTTGATCTGCATATATTATGTGATGTTCGTTTTGAGTTTCTGCTGTATTTTCATTATTTTAAATAAATATGTCATAAATATCTTCTTACGCTATTCTTGAATAGGGTGTTTTAGGAATTAAACATTAGGGTAAAATAAAAAAATAAAGAAATTTATATGGCTACATAGATTCATCCGATTACAAGCGCTAAGAAAGGCAAATAAAATGGTCAAAGAGTAATAATTCAAAAACGGGGTGGATACAGTTTATTTATACTCGACAAAAATATACATGACTAAACTATAATTTGATGGAAAAAAATATTTTTCTAAAATAAAAAAGTTAAGAGGGTCAACTTATAACCAATAACCCTGTACCTCCCCATTATCATTCGTATTTTTACAGATGTAAAAAATGTTAAATACAACAGTTTTTCTAATTGTACATTTTTTTAGTGTCGCTGGCAGATATACAGCGTGTTCCGTTCTTCTGAAATCAGTCAAAAAATTTTGATCTTATAAATGAAACACTGTATATTATATATTCGTCAAATGGGTCGCATCTTGCTGATTATAAATATATCAGGTTCACGGTTGAAGTCAATAATAAAAAAATCGTGGTTCTTGGGTTTAGATCGTGTCAAACTGGAATTAGTTTCCGACGTCTCGACTGCGATTGCACAAGGCATCTTCAGAGACCTCGGATAGTAATTCCAATTTGACATGGTGCAAACGAAAAATTCCACAAAAATCCGGCCATAAGAGGCAATAGGGTCGATAGGGACGAAGAGCGTTCTTCTACGTACTTAAGTCAATCGGAAAACATTGCTTTTTATGGCACGGTTTTTCTCAAAATCCTGGGTTGTTTTTAAAGGTAAGGTATCAAACCTAGTACCTTTAAGAAATAGAAGTTGATGTTGATTTTCAGAAAAACAAACACCCAGTATATCTACAAACTTTTGTACTTTATATCTTTTTCTCATTTTTAGACCATAATAAAGTTAAGACACTTAGAGAAACAAACAAAAAATTTAACGAAAACATGTTTTATATACACTAGAAGCAGCACACAAAGAGCTATAATAACTACATACAGGGTAGACCAACAGTGCGCTCCAAGTCCATTAGCTCGCTTATCGTTGGAATTAGAAAAAAAAATATATGAAAGTTGTAGTGACTGCTGAGAGCTAATACCTAAAATCATTTTCGATTATACAGGGTTGAGGATAAGTTTCCACAAACCAAACTTAAATGTTTTATTTTCAGACTTCTTTTTGGTCAGTCACCCAATATAGGGTCTGTGAGGTCTATACAGAGTTATTCAAGATTTATTGCCATTTTTTGAAAATAACAGAGGTATATTTTGACGGCCTGGATTTTTTTTAATACGTCAGCATAAACTATTTTAGCATGGAAAAACTTCCATATGGTCTTCTTTCAATTGCCGTATTTGTCTTTAGTATTCTTTAATAACGGTATATAAGGTAATGGATGCAAATTATCTCGATTAATTTAAATGGAACGCCCTGTATATTAGTATATTTTCAGATTGCGCCCTTCTTGGCCATTCACCCAATATAGGGTTTGTGGGGTCTATATAGAGTCGTTCAAGATTTATGGCCACTTTTCGAAAATATTGAAGGTACATTTGACGTTAAGAGAACACCTATTGTGACTAGTTGTGCGAGTAAAATGAGGTTTTTCAGTAGCGTTGTAATGAAAATTATGTATATTGACATTTCTATTTTTGTGGATTGTTGCTTCGTCAGTAAAAGTGAGCAAACCTTAACTATCTTTGAATTTGTTGTTTTGTACAGTGAAAAATCAAGCGGGCCTTATTTTTACAAATGAAATTAAACTGTCAAAATACAAATTTGAATTGTCAAGTAATGCTGGTGCTTAAGTTTTGCATAGAAAAATAAGTATAGTTTCTGTTGTAACACGCACTAGTGCGGAAGAGTAAATAACCAAATTTTTTTGAAATATACTTATTTGAAATATTTAAAAATATATTGATAGTTAGCAAAATAATTCAAGAACATAAATTTGCTAGAATCCTATAATTTTCAACAAAATAGGAAAAATATGTAAAACGCGTTTTAAAAAATTGTTTAATGGCTCTCGTATTATGCCTTATAAAATCAATGTTAAGCAATAACAAACACCTGCTTATTTTATTTGGCAGTTTGAATCATTATAGACACAAAGTAAAAATAAGCGTGTCATTCATTGTTAATCAAAACCAATTTTGCTGTCGCTGATTTTTGCCCTAGTAAAACTTGAGTAAAAGTGTTTTAATGGATTCTTCAGACGAAGAATTGCCAGAGTCAGTGTTGGAAGCAGCTACAACTGCAAAATTTCAATCTGCTACCATCAAAATCCCGTCATAGGTATGAGAAAGAATGGTGTAAAACTAAAGGCACCAAAACTTAGAAAGAACCCGTTTTTTTGGCATATCTCGCTGAACTTTCCAAATCATGTAAGCCAAACACGCTTTGGTCCAGATACTTAATGTTAAAAAGTATGATCAAACTCAATGAAAACATGGATTTAAGCAAGTTTTTCAAAAGTCACGGCCTATTTAAAAAAACAAAATGTTGGATTTAGACCAAAGAAGGCGAACATTTTTTCAGATAAATGAAGCTCCTGACGAAATTTATCTCCATATTAAAGTAGCTACTATATTTGGTTTGGCGAGCGCATGTCGACGAGAAAAACTAACAAAAATATCATTGGATCATATTGAAGAGAAAGGAAATAGTTTATTAATAAATATTCCAGACACAAAAAATTACCGTTTTAGAAGCTTTGTACTATCTGATGAAGCTGAAAGCGGAGAATATTTAAAATTGGTCAGAAAATATGCGATTTTAAGAAAGCCAGAAACCCCACATAGGCGTTTTTTGTAAACTACCAGAAAGGAGTTTGCACAGTACAATGCATCAGAATAAACACTTTTGGAAAACATGCCATCAAATATTGCAAGTTTTCTGACGCTCCCCAAATCCTAATTTATATACAGGCCACAGTTTCCGACGTTCAGCCGCCACAATGCTTGCAGATTCCGGAGAAGGAATAACAAATATCAAACGCCTTGGAGGTTGGAAATCTTCTACCGTGGCAGAAGGTTATTTAGAACGCTCAACAAGTCTTCAAAAGAATCTATCCAATAAAGTATTCAACTTCAATGCCATTCCTTCCACTAGTCACCAACTTTCACCAGTGCAGTCTATTAAATTGACCTATTCCAACCAAAAAGTTACCCCCTTGGCGACGGTTACAACAATAAGTACTCGTGAAAGAGAACTGGAAAATCCAAACCTAACCTACAAGTTTCCAAGTTCCTTGGCAAAAAATCTAGCATCTGCAATTAATTTACAAAATGCTACAAAATGCCCGTTTACTATTCATGTTGTTAATAATAATTAGTTTGTGATTATGTATTTGATATAAATACACGATTCTTGTTAACTTGGGTTTTTCCGCACGCTTCTAGAAAAAATAGTGTACCTTACACGTGCGGAAAGTGCTACTTTTCCGAACGCGATTGATGGCCGAACTCCGCTTAATTGCGTGCGGAAAGGTAGCACTTTCTGCACTTGTTAGGTACTCTACTATATGCTAACGCAATAAAAAAAATACAGGACGACAAATGCATAGACCCCACAAACCCTATATTGGGCGAATGGCCAAAAAGGGAGGAATCTGAAAATAAAACGAAATACAGGCAATTCCATTTAAAAAATTTAAGTTTGGTTAGCTTACAACATTTTTTTCATTCCCACAATAACCGAGTTATTGGACTTAAACGCACTGTTGGACCACCCTGTAGATAAAATGTTTCAAAACAAAAAAGATACCCACTAAGAAGCAAGTAATATAAAAAATTATCTAAAGCGATGCCACAATAGTTTTTCACTACACTTACTTTAGCTCTGGGCTTTTCCAAATACTGATATGAATGCTGCTGGAAAATAAAATTTATTAGAATCGTTTGATCGTGTTAACAATATTCAAATTAAACTTTAAATTATTTAAGTGTACTAAACGATTTTAAGCTACGTAAATTACGATAGATTACGCTTGTTTAATCCCCAATTGGATATTATATGTCGTAGCCAGAAAGTAAATTCAGTCATTAATCGGTCCGTCAGACTTATTAATACAGTATTAATAAGCTCGATTGACATCCTAGCGACCCTATCGTAATCCACCTCACCGTATTATACAGGGTATTCGTAATGTCACGAAGATACTGAATTAGGTTATTCTTGGTTTATGACTCACTGTTGTATGTTTATAGTATTATTTATATATTTGAACATAATAAAATTGTAATTATCCATTTCAGTGGCATCCAAGAAAGTAGCATAATTTATATTTATAGAAAAAAACGAGGAAAATATTGTACGCCCCTGATTTTTTTAAAGGTTTTTATCTTTTTTTAGATCAAGCATTTAAAACTGCAATATTTTTGTTCCTTGCTTATTTTCGTATATTACTTGGTTTTCGAAAAAAAAATCATTTCTGAACAACATTATAAAAAATATCAAAATATTTTAAGTTAAAAGTAAAAAAAAAACTTTGGAAGAATTAAATAGCTAGAAAAACTCAAAAACTGCAAGATACAAATTTAAATAACGACACATATCATTAAATATACCCTACAATAATGTATTGTTACAAGTTCTTCCTACAGGCACTGCACTGGAGACTCGGTCACCTGACTTGAATAGCCTAGATTTTTTTTATATGGCGGCAATTCAAATATTTAGTATACAGAACACTAGTGAATACTGCACATGTTTTAAGAAATCGATGAATTTGGTATTTTTGAATTACAAGTATTAGTAATGGTTGCAGGAAGTCAATTTCAAAAACTATTGCAGAGAAAATTTAATGTAATCATCATATCTGTAGTTATAATTTAAGTTTTTTATCTTGCGTTTTTTAGTTTGTCCACCTAATAAATAGCTGCTCCAAAAAACGGGATAACCCAAGTTTTTCAGGAATTTTAACATAAGAAAAAAATTTTTTGAAAATGTTTATGGTTTTATGTTGTCTAGGAAAATACCGTGAAGTGATTTTTATTTTTTTTCTCGAAAACGATACAAAAAAAATACAGGTGCCAAAAAAGTTGCAATTTTTAATGTTTAATTTTTACAAAATAAAAAACGGATAAAAACCTGTGAGTATACAATTTTTTTTACAAATAATAATTACGTTATCGTTCCGGACACCACAGGGATGGACAATTATAATCTTATTATGTCTAAATCCTCCTACCACTACAAACTCACCAAGTTTCATCAAAATTGGCGAGCTCTTATTAAAACATCCATAAAAAGCCAATTTTTAAAAAATTCTTAAACATTGTGTATTTCGAAAACGAAAAAATTTAAGGCACATGTTTATATGCACTTATCCTCATAAAAAAAGCAGGGCTTCACCTACTTCACTATGTAAGTACAGGGTTATTGGACAAGGAACCGACTTGGTTTTCCTCGCCATAGGCGTTTGGGAAACCAAAATAGCCATTTAATACATTTCTTCCTTTCGAATCCGAAAAAGATGAGTGGAAAACAACTAAACATAAAATAAAACTGCTAAGGCTCATTGTGATATTTTTTCATGTGGAAAGTGAAAGTTTTTAATGGGTACAATTATCAGGATGTATACATATATATATATATATATATATATATATATATATATATATATATATATATATATATATATATATATATATATATATATATATATATATATATATATATATATATATATATATATATATATATATATATATATATATATATATATATATATATATATATATATATATATAAATATATATATATATATGTATATATATATATATATATATATATATATTTATATATATATATATATATATATATATATATATATATATATATATATATATTCATTCATTTCATTCCGGGTGAACAGCTTTGCTGACGTTTCGCCAAAAGCACCTTTGGCAGTTTCGAAGCTTTCTTTCTCGCGTCCGAATAGAGACTGAAGTGTTGGTGACTGCAACGCTTCCTTTTTATATCTCCACCCGGGGCCGAAGGTTATATCTGCGCGGCCGTTGGTCGTTATTTAGGTTTTCTGTTTAGTTTTTTTTTAGTTTGCTCCCCGTACAACTTTTCACAGTCCTGGCACGGAATACTGTATACTCCGTGGTTTTCCAGTTTGATTTTATCTTTTGGGTTTTTAAGTAGTTTACCTACAGTTGTTTGTGGCTTGAGTATTGTTTGTATGTTGTGTTTCCTAAGAATTCTTCCGATTCTGTAAGTAATTGTATACCTCACTGGTATATATATATATATATATATATATATATATATATATATATACATATACATATATATATATATATATATATATATATATATATATATATATATATATATATATATAGTATTGATGCCACTAATTGTTCAATCTTATATATATATATATATATATACATATAATATATATATATATATATATATATATATATATATATATATATAGTATTGATGCCACTAATTGTTCAATCTTTGGCGGTACTTAAATGCCATTGTGACAAAGAAAAAAATCATAGAAATAATTAATTAACATTGTGACAAAGTTTTTTAATTTCGATAAATTATCAACATTAAATTAACTGTCAAAAATAAAATGAAATGGTAGTTTATATATATATATATATATATATATATATATATATATATATATATATATATAAATATATATATATATATATATATATATATATATATATATATATATATATATATATAAAATATATATATATATATATATATATATATATATATATATATATGTTGATTCTTAGTCTCTCACGGATGGAAAAATACAATGTGTTTTCATTCCGGGTGAACAGTTTTGCTGACGTTTCGCCAAAATCACTTTTGGCAGTTTCGAAGCTTTCTTTCTCGCGTCCGAATAGAGACTGAAGGGTTGGTGACTGCGACGCTTCCTTTTTATATCTCCACCCGGGGCCGAAGGTTATATCTGCGCGGCCGTTGGTCGTTATTTAGGTTTTCTGGATGGTGCTGTTGTTGTTGCGGCAATTGCGCTTGAGTTTTTGCGATTTTTGATTTGTCGATTATTGTCTTCCATACTGTTGGTAGTTTTAATGATTCGTCCCTTTTGTTCATATCACCTTGTTTTTCAATTTCTATGGCTTCTCGGATTATTCTGGTCTTATAATGTTCTATATTGGCAATCCCCCTACACCTATCGAAATTTATTTTATGGCCGGTTTCTTGATGATGTAGGAATAAAGCTGAGGTTGTTTGTTTGTTTCTGATGCTGAGTTTATGCTCTTCCACCCTTGCTGATATTCGCCTGTTAGTTTGCCCCACGTACAACTTTTCACAGTCCTGGCACGGAATGCTGTATACTCCGTGGTTTTCCAGTTTGATTTTATCTTTTGGGTTTTTAAGTAGTTTACCTACAGTTGTTTGTGGCTTGAGTATTGTTTGTATGTTGTGTTTCCTAAAAATTCCTCATTATACGTTTAAGTGTTAAAAAATTGCGGTCTACTGATGAACTTGTGGCAGGTATTGTCAATACTAATTCACACAATTTCGATACTTCGGTGTAGGCATCTTCCAGCTCCTTGTCTTTTAAAAATTGCATTAGTTCCTTAGCGTTATTTTTTGCGCTAATGTCATCAGTTTCCTAAAACACTTTTAGTTCAGATCGCAGTAACACTCGGTCGAAGAACTAGCCATAATGAAGAACAAGAGATTTAAACGCATCTTCTGGAAAAGTGTTTCCTTTAAATGCATCAAAATTGCAGAGCTCATGGAACTTAAAATCATTTAAACCGTTAAATCTATAGTTTATTTGTTACTGAATTTGATCGATTATTTCATAAAAGAGGCGTCTGTATGATGTTTGAACATCTCCCACCTTGTCTGTTTGAAGACGCTTGGCTTGTAGCTCCACATTTAACGTCATCGTTTTCTCCCAAAATAGGTCAGTCATTTTTTGGCTTAACATGGACTTAAAATCATCTATTTTTTTTAGGCAAAAAACAATATCATTTGTTTTAGTTTGTATTATATTAAAAACATTGTCCGAGAATGGAAATATTTCTGAAAATATGTCCAACAAATAATTAAAATTAAAATCTCGTTTCAAACAGTCCAAAAACCCTCTCGAACTATTTACTGCTTCTGAGTCCCACGTTTCATTATTTTCTATTATATTCTCAAATAGTTAAATCAGTGATTCATGATTTTCAGATACTGTTAACACAAGTCTTCCATTATAGTTCCACCTAGTAGGAGCTACTTTGGGCAATCGTTTGTGGACAATGAAGTCCAAAGCTTGTGTACGTTTTGTTGACTTGGAAAAAAAATCAGCCATGCCACTTAAAGTAACGAAAAATACTTTGCACTCTTTATTGTGATTGATGGACTGGGATAAAACTAAATTTAATTTATGAGCAAAACAATGGGCAAACACAGCACTTGGGGGAAAGTTTCTCGAACTTTAGCTTGCAGACCCCCTAATTGTCCTGCCATCACTGCAGCTCCATCATAGCTTTGAGGAACTAATTTTTTCTCTCCATTAATTTCTTTAGTAACGTTTTAAACTACGGTATATAATGCTTCTGCTGTACGATTTTCGGACGCATTCTTAAAACCTAAAAATCGCTCTTGAATACTTCCGTCTGTTTTAACGTAGCGTATTAATATAGATAATTGGCTAAAATTAGTGATATCAGTTGTTTCGTCCAGAACAATAGCAATGATCCGTGCCTAGCCAATCTCCTGCTTAATTCTTTTTAGAATAATGGTTGCAACAGCGGAAATTAAATCATTCTGGATTCGATTCGACGTTCCGCGAAAAACCCTAGAGTGGTCTAAATGATTTTTTAAGAAATCATCATATTTAGCCATTAAACTATGTAAATCTTGAAAATTTCCTCTATTTGAAGAAACCCTTGTTTCGTCATGACCTCTAAATCCCAAATCGTGCTGTCCGAGAAAACAAACAACATCGATAAATCTTCTTAATATTTCCCTATTTTTATCGTTTGCCGAAGACTTTTTCTTTTATGACGGCATGCAAACAAGCTTTGGACATAATGTGTCTTTTTACAGCTTTACGGAAATTGTTTAAATCGGAAAAACCAGTTTTATTCCAGAGACCTTTTTCATTTTCAAAAAGTAAACATAGCCAACAAAATAATTTACCTATATTTTCAGACCCTGTTAGCCAATTAAATTGTTCGTATTGTTTTTCCGGAAAAAAATGCCTAATACAGTTTTTCATTTTTGTCGTTAAATTTTTCATAGGCGGTTTTGCCTTTCCTTTGGAAATTATTCGAAGCTTATCAGCAAAGTTTAATGTTGAAAATCCCTTTATTATTAAGACACACACCACACATTCACACACACACACACACTCTTCTTACTAAATTCTCCAACATTTTCAACGTTATTACCGCCAGCCGAAGTTGACGGTATTTGCATATCCAAGTCCGTATTATTGTCTTCCATATTGCACCATGCACGACGCGACGTACGTATCACACAACACACGGATAGCCGTTCAAACAAAGAACCTACTCCAACCATAGCTTCCGCCCCCACGCGACCGAAATGAAAAAATTGCAAACAGCTGGTGGAAAGTTCAATAACCTCTGGATCGATTCACATGAAATCAAGCATACAGGACTTGGCTGCAGAGAAGCTAGCGGCCCGCATAGGTTCTATTCTATTTTCGATTGTCGCTCGGTCGGAGTCAATGCCGCATTTATTATGACCTTGATAATTAAGATAATATTTTAGCATTTTTAATATAAACTAAATTAATGGCTTCCTATTTCAAAAATTACATTTTAGAAGATGTTTTGTAATTTTTTTTGAGGAAGCACTGCTTCCCTTGCTTCCTGCAGGGACTGCACGCCCCTGCACTCGACCCAATTTCTTTTAAAAAATACCGAAAATATATTTATTTAAAGAAATTTGGTCTTGTGAATTTCCACAACAATATTGACACAAAAATGTCAAATTTACACACCAAAATATTCATCACATTCATTCATATGCATGTGATATACCTACTGAATACTACTGTAATTAAATAGTTTAGTTTTCTATGAGGGTTTCCATGACGTATAGTTCAAAGCATTGTTTATTGATAAATTCAAAATGGAAAATGCTGAAAAATCAAATTACCCTAGAGACAATCACACTTGACCGTCTAAGCGTTTGGGTACACTCTGGGGGAAAAACGGAGGTCATAATGGCTTTTCATGGGTATAAAACGGATATAATTTATTATTTCATCGCTATTAAATTTCAATGGCAACTAAGCACGTAATAGGCATGTTAATAATAAACACGCACTTTTTCGAAGCAAGAAAAAATGTGGTGCAAAGGTTTAAATACATTTTTACTACTTTTTGGTACAGTTTTTTGATTAAAATACCAATATCCTTAAATATCATCATGGAGGGCATATGGAATTCTTAAGAAATATTATCAAACTTAGTTAATTCCTACTAAACTTGATAATGTTTCATAAGAAATGCAAAATGCCCGCTCTGAGCCAATAGCTTCAAATAAAGAAAAATAAATACCTAGAAATCTATTTAGAATATTTCGAAATGTTCATATGTTACAAACATTCCGGGAAGGTATCCAAAATATTATAATCAACATAGGGAAAAGTAAATAAATCGGTTTTTGAAAATTCCTTTTGAAAGTAAAAGTGTTATCTTGAATAGATTTAAGTTAATCTTTCGGCGCCTCAAGCTCAATCAAAACACTGTCAGACTTGAAAGAAACGTAGCAAAAATATTTGAATATTTTGATAAAATCTTAATTTAAATCAACTATAATTCTAAGTTAAAACCTTCCTCGTGACATATGTTTGGAACTACATATAGACAATATTTACTAGTTCAGCTAAACTGGGATTTTTTAAAATTAACTTCAATCAGAAACACTTAACCTTGCGTTGGTTTCTTTCCTTTGATTTTTGTATATTATATTAATCAAGCAGGTGAAACAGTGCGTAAGCCTACTATGCAAATTACCAGATAAATAGACTTCTAAACAGTTTATTTAATTTACAGTGAAGCCATATTTCAAATTAAAAAAAACTAATTTTATTCTTTTTACTTCCCTCGTAGAAGGGAAGAAAAACCACCCTCCCAGGTTTCTCCAGATCTAAACGTTTTAAATGGAGAAAAAATGTTTTCTCAATTCCGTCGGTTTGTCTATCGGTCAGC
This sequence comes from Kuschelorhynchus macadamiae, assembly GCA_030620095.1. Lineage (NCBI taxonomy): Eukaryota > Metazoa > Arthropoda > Insecta > Coleoptera > Curculionidae > Kuschelorhynchus > Kuschelorhynchus macadamiae. The sequence goes on along the minus strand of JAUTXW010002691.1, from coordinate 3,843,648 downwards.
CTGTTCGCGGCATAGCTAAAAAACTACTACCACTACCCGATTGACTTCAAATTTTGGTCAAAAATGAAGGGTTATATGAAGATAACATTTACAAGATCGCTCCTTGCAGCGCGACAACCACAACACAGATTGTTGTTGTTGATGACTCCTATTAGTTCGTCGTTTATTTCCGCGGAGTATAAACAAGTTTTCTTAAATGTTCAACATGGGCTTTCTGGCTCAGTGGTAGGATACTCGGCTTTGGATAACGCGCATGTGGTATATATTTGCAATGCTGTCGGCCTGTACAATGAATATTACTCCAAATCCCTTGGCTATTGACCCCCTGCAATATACGACTTCTTTGCTCGAAACTGCGTTGAAATATTTGCAGTCATTTTCCTTTCACCCTGTATAATGCATTTGTCTGTACCTGTATGCATATTTGTTTTTGAATAAATTTCTGCGAACATTATAATAAAAAAAAATCTTTTACGATCTCATCTCAGAACGTAAACTTAGGAATTTAATCTATAATAATCCTAAGAAATATATAAGTACGAATAATAAAGTATATATATATATCTATTTATTAGTTCTTCACGCATGGAAAAATTCGATGTGTTTTTATCCCGCCTATAATTTGTTCACTAGTTTCATTCTGAAAAAAACGATTTTGCTGTCGTCTTATTAAAATCGCATTTGGTATGTTCGAAGTTTTCTGTTTCTCGTCTGAATAGAGACTATGTTAGCAACTGCGAAGCTCCCTTTTATACCGGTAGTCAGAGGCTACATGTCAGCAGTCCTATTTGTATTTTGCGAATGTTGCTACTGATCACAGAGATGGACACATAGGGGAGAATGGAGGGGGCGGTCCCCCCAATATTTTATCCTGTTGGAAAAATATTAACTTACTGATGGGAATTATAATATGCAGCTCCTTATTTCAATGTTTTGTTTGCCTTGAGCCAAGAGCGAGGATCTTTTTTTTGAGTTTTCAGCTAAACAAATATTGCGCTCACAAGTAAAAATGTGTTAGCAAAACAGAAAAGCTGGTTGTTAAACTAATTCCGCCCGATTTTTGGTAGATTCAAATTTATCGATGATTGCCTTCCACGCTCTAGGTAATTTTAATGCTTCATCCCATTTATTTAAAACAATAGTGACGAACGATCGCCGAGATAAAAATCCGATCACGGGTAGGGTTATAAAACGAAGCTTCGCAGTTACTAACACGTCGGTCCCCATTCGATCGCGAAACAAAGAGCTTCCAAAATGCTAAACGCGATTTAGGTTGGCGGCACTACATCTATGCCTGTATAAACCCCCTTTAGGAACTAAAAATTACGTTGATACTTGTAACATGGCCTACTAAGCCAAATATAAGAAATGCCTATACCTCCATTATTTCTGATTCTAATTAAAAAAATAAAACCAAACGGTTTTTCGGTTGAGATTTACGGAAAATGTTAATAATTGCATTAAGAAGGAAGGCATTCTTTAATCTGAAACTTATTTATACTCAAACATCTTCTAAATAAGAACCTTAAAAAAGTATTATGTGATTGCCTGGTCTCAACTTACATTTTGTGATTTACTTTATGGCCCGTGTTTGTTAGAGCGGAATGTTAGACGGATACAGTACATAAATAACTATTGTAATGGGTAAGTGCTAAATTAAGAGAAATTGGCTGGTTTAAAATGCATGAAACAAGAATGATTCGTAGTTTAGTATTTATGCCAAAAAAATCCAATTTAAGCATGATGCTCATGCATTGGATTGAAGATACAAATATATACCTGCGCCACCCTGTTTACAGAACCTTACTTTCTGAAAAGGTAACTTAGTTATCAAATAACTTTCAACTACAATAAAACTCTAGCTGATTTAAAATCTATAACACCTCAGAAATTCAAATATTAAATACGTAAAGCAATCGGAATTTTCATTTAATGTGTTTTTATGTTTGCCAAGTCTGCTCAATGTAGGATGTCATAGTTACTAGTGCTTTCGATAATTTTAAACAGAGAACAAACTTAAATCGATATTAATAGATGTCGATTATTACTAAATTTAATATTAAGTATTTATTATGTTATTTAATAAAATTATTTAGTTACAATTTATATGTATTTTTAGGTTAAGTGAAAAAGCCTAGCTTAACCGTCGCCTTTTGTATTGTTTTTAAATCATTATAATAAATTAATTATTTATTTATTTGGATTTTAGGATTTATTGTTCTGGTCTTCAAATAAGCGATGTTAAAAACTTCTCTGCTATCTTCAAAATCTCGTGTTTTGCTTGTTTTCTGTCTCTGAAAGCGTAAAATTTGTATACCGGGTAAAGGTTTTAACTTCGCGATAACCCCTAAAGACGTCTCCAAAGAAGAAATAATAGCAGAACTAGAAGCCGCCCTTAATGCTCCAGAGGAACCTATGAGTCGGTTAAATTATAAAAGTGCTTCCTTCTCTAGAGACCATTAAGGATCTATTTAGGAAGTTGGAAAATTGTATAAGTTTTTGAGGGAAATATAAACATCGTCAAAACATATAGTTGTGCTCAACATCTTATAGAATTTTGTTTTTATATTAAATTGAAACAAATCATGTTTAATGTAAAGTGTTTGTTATGTTAGGAATAAAACATTAAAACAATATAATAATTTCAGTCCCTAAAACAAGCTAAAAATTGTTTTTTAGTACAACAGTAATTTACTGTAAAAAAGACCGATTCTGCTAAGTTTTCGTTCACATAACAGAAAGCAGTAAGCCTGATTCTCTCATGTATTTAATTAGAATTACATTTCCAAAGCAAGAGTCTTAATTTTTCGCATGGATCAAAATCCGAGTTGAGTCCGATTTTACTAATGAAAATAGCTGTAAATTTTAATTACTATTACTAAGTTAATTTTCAGAGTACCATTGCTTTCATTGAGTTGTCTGTATTAAACCAGTTTTTCTTTGTAGAGGTTTAAGGTTTCAAAAAAGCCGATTTTCATTTACCCATAGCTATGAAACGAAAAACTATAGATATATCTATTTTACAGAATTAAAAGTCAATTTCAAAGATAAAGGTCGTTGCATAACACCATGTACTGGGTCATCATTTTCATTTCGCCACCCGTTTTCAGGGTTTATTTTTGTAGATAGAAAAAAATAATATATACAAAAGTTATATGGATTTCAGGGAACTTCCTAGAAAAAATAATTTTGAATATACAGGGTAAGTCAGCAACTAGTACCATACCAAATTTTGGTTTTTTAAAGAAATGCCTTGTATATTTTTGATTTTTTAGATTCTCCTTATTATTCCCTTTCAAAAAATGTGTGATATGTCTATACTTGGATTGGTAGTTTTTGGGTTATTCCCCCTTAACTGAAATTCAACATATAATATCCTATTAATTTAGGTGAAAAATAAGGTGTCTTGATGATAATGTAAAAAATTATTAATATGACCTTAAAGTAAAGAAATATTTTATTATGAACAATAAACACTAAACAAGAATTTATAAAATAAAAAAAATGACAAAATTAAAAACCATAAATTCTAGTTATTCACATGCCCTCCATGATTGATGAAGCAAGTCCCATATTTTGTAACAATTCGCGATAAAAATAAAATCAGAATGATTATCGTTTAATCAATTTCTTTCCTAATTCTCTATTCCAATACAGTTATATTTTCGGGTCTATTGTAGTAAATTTGGTTTTTTAGATAACTCCATAGAAATACGTTAAAATGCTTCAGGCTTGGACTGTTTGCTGGGCATCTTACATGTCCGAATGTAAATCTCTAATTTAAAGCAATGTTATCTAACGGCTGTTCTATATCATTTTTCAGATATTGGAGATATCTGATACCAGTAAGACTTACACGGAAAAAGTCTGATCCGATAGACATATTTTTTAGAATGCCACACAACAATTAAACTTTGTCGTCCTTGAATTTTGATTACTTGAATTTTGAACGTTTATCGCGACGATTAAACATACTATTATTAGTAAACGTAGCTTTATCGGTAAAAGGTATATTTTGTATAGAGCGGATTTAACAAACATCTTAAAATTTCTTCACAAAAAATTAATCTTTGTCGTTTATGTTCTTCAGTTAGACCATGAACGGGTAGAAATTTATATGGGTGATAATTAAAACGATGAAGAGTTTGTTGAATTTGGCCAAATGTTTTTTGAAAATAAATCGCTGCATCAGTAATTGATCGCTCAGAGCCTTGCGATAAAATGAACCAGATATAGTCCTAAGTGTAGAAACTAACAACAATGATTTACCTGTAAAGAATAGGAACACGCTTAAGTCCAAGTTTTCATTTGGATTTGCAGTTTTTCTTCTTCTATTTAAACTTTTGGTATCTTCAAATTTGTTTACTCTTATTGTGCTTCGTGTCGGGACGGTTCTATTACTGACATAATATAAGCGTATCATATTTAATTTGTCTTCAATGGAAGAGCCTATTTTGTTGGCAAAACTAACACCGACAAGTTAAATGATAGTGACAATATGTCAATGTCAGTACCAGCAGGACAACTTAGACACGATATCACGTAAATTAACTATGATAAGGGTGACTTTTAAAGTCGAATATCTCAAAATCTACCGATCCAAGAATAGACAATTAACATATTTTTGAAAAGGGAATAATAAGGAGAATTTAAAAAATCAAAAATATACAGTGTATTTCATTTAAAAAAACAAAAATTTGGTACGCTACTAATTTTTTATTTACCCTGTATACTCAAAGTTATTTTTTCTAAGAAGTTCCCTAAAATCGATACAACTTTTGTATTTATTATTTTTTTCTATCTACAAAAATAAACCACGAAAATCGGTGGCGAAATATAAATGATGACCCTGTATATATACTTTAAAATATTTTGAAAACATCAATTCTTATGAAACGTTCTGTTTATACAGACTAGACAAGAGAAGTCCGCTGACACTTCGCTTTCGCCATACCTACAGGGTTTTAAAATGATATTGTTTAATTTTTATTCGTACACCTCGTACATTTCTAGAGAATAAATAAGGTATAAAAGTTTGAACTAAAACTATTTAGAAAAGGAGTAGATACAAAAACTAAAAAATATTAACAGATTCAACACGTTATACGTCGATTTTCGAAGACCAAGCTTTTGTGTCTATATCAACTTTTTTTATTTTTATAAGATAAATCATCTACAAGGGTTTCTCATCATCGATAAATAAAACCTTCGAAAGAAAATCCTTTACGGAATTCCTCCTTTTACAAGATGGTGATGTTTATTTTCCCTTCCTTCCCTTTTTACCGCAGAGTGTTAATAACTAGCTTTTTCGTATGCGTACCCTAAGTGATGAGAATTTTCTTCAGATTTGATAAACATCACTATAATTTGCATTCAATTAATTTTGAATATTTTCACCTTACTTTTCTTAGTGTTTTTTTATAAGACATCAAAAAAGGTATATTATATCAAAAATGGAATAGATTACTTACCGATTTCGTATGCAACTTTGACTTCTTCATGCTGGCTGCGCGTTATTTCACTAGACAGTACTGTTTCTACCATTGTTTCAGAGACCACCTTGTATTTGTGGCTCTGAAATATAAAATAACAAATAAATTAATTATCAATGGAAATTAAATTTAATATTCTATGAAATAGAATAGTAAAACACCAAATGCTGACTCTTTAATTTCATGTTAAAACTATATGTGTTTTAATGATATCCCTTTGCATTCTGAAAGACAGTTTTGCTGACGTTTGGTCATTTACCCAATATAGGGTTTGTGGTGTCTATACAGAGTCTTTCAAGATTTATGGCCACTTTTCAAAAATATTATGGTCACTTTTCGAAAATATTAGGACATTTCAATTTATTACGGCAAAAAATATTGCAAGTGTTCCTCTTGCAACATCTATTTTTTTTAAATTTATGCATAGCAGCATGGATGGGTCGAAAAAGTGTAAAACTTCAAAAAATAAAAATTATCACTAATAAAAAAAGATTTAATCCAAACATTTCACAAATACAAATGATATAATTACAATAATTTAGTAATAAAAACTGGTGGTTATTACGAAATGATCGATATGATTTATGTGCTAGGAGCAAGTGAAAGGAATTGTTTGTTAGCGATAAGAATATATCACGAAAAGTATCCTGATAAAAGACAAATACGAGAAGTACATTTGAAAGAATATGCAACGGTTGGATGAGGTGGGAAATGTAGGATACATGAAAACTGATCGTGCCAAACCTGTTTTAAACTAGTTAGGACAGCTAGGACTTAGCTAGGACAACTAGTTCACACTAGTTGTTAAGTTGTCCACCCTAGAGTAATTAGAATGTAAAAATGAAAAAAATTAGAATCAAAAAACAATACTAAGTAACAAATCCTTTGAAATAGCAAAAACTACTTAACTAGATGTTCAAAATGACCACCGTTTTGTTCGACACAAATATTTAAACGATTTTCGAAAGATAAGCTAACATCTCTTAATGTATTAAAATTAATATTATTAAATGCACTTCGGATTCTTTCCTTCATATCTTCTTTTGTAGTAGACGGTGTTTGATAGACTAAATTTTTAGCAAAAAAAGTCAGGGGATTTAGGCGGTCACGCAATCGGACCTCTTCTTCCTATCCAGCGTTATTGAAATTGTTCATTAAGAAATGTATAAACGTCAGCCGTATAGTAAACTGGGGCACCGTCATGCATAAACCATATTTGATCACGGACGTTAATAGGAATTTGGTATAATAGTGTTTTTAAATCTTTCTTCAAAAACTGGAAATATCGCTGTGCAGTAAGCCTTTCTTCAAAAAAATGCGTACCAATGACAAAATTTCCAACAATGCCACCCCAGACGTTAAGAGACCACCTATTTTTACTACTTGTGCGAATATAGTGAGGATTTTCAGTAGCGCAGTAATGAAAATTATGTCTACTGACATTTCCATTTGTGTGCAACGTTGCTTGGTCAGTAAATAACACAAAGTTTGTAAATTTTGGCTCTCTTTGAATTTGTTGTTGTGCCCAGTGACAGAAATCTAATCGCCTTTGATAATCATTTTCACACAATTTTTGAAGGTGTCAAGCTCAGTATGGGTAAAACTTGTTTTTCTTTTAGAATTCCCTTGCAATTCTTTTTGAGCCAATATGTGGGTCTTCTATTACTTTTAAGTTTGCCCCAAACGCGTACTCCACATTTAAAAAAGGTTTGGCTGGATCAGTTTTCGTGTATTCTACTTTTCTCGCTTCATCAAAACGTTGCAAAAGCCTTCCAAAAGCGCTTCTGTGTGGTTCTCTTCTATCAGAATACTTTTTGTGTATTTTGTCCCTAACAAACAATGCTTTTCACTTGCTGCACATAAATCATCGATCATTTCTTGTCTATTAAAATTCATCTTTCGGTCTTATACTAGAAACTGTACTTAGTTTTTAATACAAAACTCAAGCACGAGCATCACTTGACAATTCAAATTTGTATTTTTGACAGTTTAATTTCATTTGTAAAAATGAGGCCCACTAGGTTTTTGTCACAGGACACAACAACAAATTTAAAGACGGCCAAGATTGAATTTTTTGCGTTATTTACTGACGAAGCAACATCCCACAGAAATAGAAATATCAATAGATTTTATTTTCTTTATAACGCTACTGAAAAACCTCATTTTACTCGCAAGACTAGTCAAAATGGTGGACTCTTAACGTCAAATGTACCTCTAATATTTTCGAAAAGTGGCCATAAATTTTAACCGACTCTGTATGGATCCCACAAACCCTATATTGGGGTAAGGTAAAAGGTAAGAATCTGCAAATGTAATAATATACAGGGCATTCCATTAAATTAATCGAGAAAATTTGCATCCAAGATTTTTATTTACCCTGTATACCGGTATTAAAAATACTAAAGATAGCTCAGTTGAAAGAAGACCACATTTGGAAGTTTTTACCATGCTAAAATGATTTATGTTACGCATTAAAAAATACAGGGTGTCAAATGTACCTATAGTATTAAATGCCGGACATCTGCTAAAATTCGATTCTTATCATGGGAATAAAAAAAACAAAAACTACTATTTGTATTTTTAGATTGAAATAGAATAGACTTAATTTTTCAATATCTTGTTTTTATTTATGTTAGTTTTATGTTTTTTAATTTGAACCATTTCACTTAATAACCTTTTTTTGTAATTAATCTTCCTGTCAACAATACTAGTTTCTTCAAAGTTAAAATGGTGTTGAAAACTTTGAAAATGTTCAGCTAAAGCTGTTTTTGATTTATCATTAAGAAGATTTATTTTATAGGTCTTACGCTTCTTTTATGTTGTAATATACGTGTTTTTAAGTATCTGCTGGTTTGGCCTATATATACGCCATTACAGTTCATGCATGGAATTTTATAAATATTTGACTTGAAAGCACTGTTCGACCACCCTGGATATTTTCCGAATGTTCCAGTTGTTGGGCTACTTTCGATTTTCCGTGGTTTCTGGTTTATAGATGATTGACTACCATACTGTTGGTAGTGTTAATGATTCGTTCCTTTTATTTAAATCACTTTGTTTTTGAACTTCTATAGCTTCTCGGATTATTCTGGAGCTCTATTTTGGCCATCTCCCTACACCATTAAAATTTTATTTTGTGACCTGTTTTCTGATGTTATAGAAATAAAGCCGACGTAGTTTGCTTATTTCTGATGCTGAATTTATGGACTTCTACTCTTGAATGATATTCGTTTGTTAGTTTGCCCAACGTTCAATTTTTCACAGTTTCGGCTGAAAATGAAATGTTATATTCTCCGTGGTTTTCAAGTTTGATTTTGTCTCTTGAATTTCAAAATTGGTTCTTTGTAGCTTATGTGTTGTTTGTATGTTGGGTTTTCTAAGAAATCTTTCAATTTTGTCTTTCCGGTTCATAATATTTATGTACGTTGCTCAGGAAACCCGTTTATCAATAGCTGTATGGTACGATTTGGTATTCATTTTTCTTTAAACCACCAGATATTACATCAAGTTCTTTTGTCTCGTGTATGTATCAGATATATCAGACGTATCTAGATAGAAAGGTATTAACCACGGTTATGGTACGATTGTGTATTCATTTTTCTTTAAACCACCATATATTAGATTAAGATCTTTTGTCTCGTTTATGTATCAGATATATACAGTTTGAATTTATGCTGGATGATGCGCGCATAAATGCATCTTGCATTTAAATATCTGTCGGTATGTGTTGATTTCCTATAAACGTTATATTCGATGTCCGTTATGCAGTTTTGTAACCAAAACATCTAAAAATTGGAGTTTGTTATTTTCCTCTAACTCTAGAGTAAATTGTATTCTGGGACGGATTGCATTTACGTGGGTTAAAAAATTATGGAGTTCTGTATGACGATTTACATTCTCAAGAGCTTCTTGATAGTGAGGAACCCATTCCGGAACCGTTTATTTGTACATTTACCCGTTAAATAAAAAATAATATTCTTACGACAAGGCTCTGAGAATTATATTGCATAGCCCGGAAATTCCTTTCATAGCAATTTTGTCTAAAGCTTCGACGATAGGAATACTAGTCTTTTTCAAGAATGATGTCCCATGTAATCAAAATAAAATGCTCTGAGCTTTTTAAATACAAATAAGCTCTTTGACAGTCGGTTGCATAATGTTTTCAATATATTTTTCCAGTTTTTGTAATGACGAATTAGTAGCATTAACAAGAGGTCTGACGGGCGCCCCTGCTATGTACATTTTTGGTAAATCGTAGAGTTTATGGCATCTGCTGGACTTTTCTCGTGGCATAATTTTTTATTTTATTTCTGCGTTGATTGGTGAAATGAAAATATTTTAAGTCTAAATTTTAAATCTACGTGTACTTCTAAGACTTTTGGATATTTGCACCTAATTGATTGCTATATTGGATTCTGAGATATAGCCTGACTTTAAGCAGAATAATGTTTTTTTTTAATTAACGGTTCTGGGACATTTTTTAAATAGTAAAAAAAATACACTTTTGATTTATAACATAGAACGGAAGCTGTTACGGCTTTGGTCAATTAAGAAACCATGGTTCTTGGGATTGGACCTGATCTAATTGGAAGTACATCCAAAGTTTCACCTTCGATTCCACGTGACATCTTTAGAGATCTTAAGTTTAAACAGAAGAAGTATATAAAGTTCCTTGCTCTTTTGGAGAAGTGTATGTGGGAGAAACAGGACGCTCAATATCTACTAGACAAACATGATGAACGATGTTTTAATAAGAAACAAATGGTTCAATCTGCTGTAGCTGCATACACCCGCATACCACTGGCGATATTACAAATGTAAAATAAACCGAGGTTCTAGCGTCAGTTCCAGGATTTTATAAACAAAAGATTAGAGAATCTACTGAAATTTTTAAACATAAACCCCTTCAATAGAGATAAGGGTTACGATTTACATCACACGTGGAAACCGATCTCCACACAGCAGAGCTGTGACTAACTTGATGAAAAAGATACTTTTCGGTAAAAATCTTCGATTACAGTCCTTTTTATATCGAAAACCCAACATTTTTATTAATTTTGACAACGATTATAGACCAATTTCCAATATGCCTCGATTTTTTAAAGCTTCTTTTAAAACTTGAAGGATTATATTAGTTTTTGATGTATATAAATCGTAAATTGCCTTACGAACATCCATTTTTACATTGTCACTTAAATCTTCTGTCTTTAGCTTTTTTCGTATACATTTTTAATACCATTTTTTTCGTTTGTGGATGCAAAAAACCCGAAAATTGTTTTCTATTACTCATTTTGTCACTAACTTGTCAATCTGACTTTGAAGTGAGATCGCTCAAAGATGTTTGCAAATGCTGGTATTTATATGTTTATCCTCCTTTTTCATATGAAAATATCATAGGTCTATCTAATTCATCTTCCGGATTTTATGCGGAGGATATGATTACACGTAATAAGTAAGAAAAACAAACTTAAAAAGTTTGTCGTTAATAAATCGTATGGCCCGCACGATAATACTGCTTTTGACTATAACTAGTTACTTTTAAAGTAACTAGTTACTCTCAAAGTAACTTAGTTGAAATGTCTAGTTACTTTTAGAAAGTAACGAAGAACTAAGATACTTTTTTTCATAAAATGGCTAGTATCTTCGAGTATCTAATTACATTTTTCAGGAAGTAACTTTAAAAGCAACTAGATACTTTTTTAAAGTAACTTTCAGGACTCTGCGACACAGGGACATGGTTCGGCGAGCACAAGTCAGGTATAAAAGCCCGCCTGAATATTTCCGAGGAAATTCAGTGTTCAGATCTCATTAAGTAAAAATTTCTGAAGATGCGTCGAGCAATCGAAAGCGAAACCTCGGATAGTAATTCCAATTTTCACGGCCTAATCCCAAGAACCATGATTTCTTATTTTTGATTTGTATAAAGTTGTGATTTAATAAAACAAGAGATCAAAAGTAGAAAAAGATAGTTATTAAAAAAAAATGTTCCGAAACAAATCTTCAAAAATAATCATTATTCTACTAAAAGACAAGTTTTATCTTATAAACTAATATAGCAATCAATTAGGGACAAATAACCAAAAAGTCTAAGAAATAGACGTAGATTTAAAATTTAGACTTTTAAAATATTTTAAATTCACCAATAAATATAGAAATACAACTAAAATCATGGCACGAGAAAAGTCAAGTAGATGCCGTAAACTCTACTCTACAATTTACCTAAAATATACAAACTAGGGGCGCCCATCAGACCTAGTGTTAGTGCTGTTAATTCGCCGCAACCAAAACTGGAATACTACCTTGAGAACATTATGCAACCGACTACACAAACTTGCTACGAGGAATTCCCGGGCTATGTGATACAATTCTCAGAGCATTATCTTAAAAATATTATTTTTCATTTAACAAGCAAATGTAGTAACAAATAGACGGTTCGGCAATGAGGTCCTCATTGTCAATAGTAGTAGTTAATCTATGTGTGACATACTTCAAGAAAGAAGTTCGTGAGAACGCAAATTTCAAGCCGAAAATGTTGGATTCGTTATGTAGATGGCATATTTCTTAAATGGCAACATGGTCATACAGAACTCCATAATTTTCTAAATCCCGTAAATTCAATCCATCCCAGAACACAACTTACACTAGAGTAAAATAATAAACTCCCATTTTTAGATGTTTTGGTTACAAAACGGACATCGAATATATCATTTTTTGCATCATCTAGCACAAATTCAAACTGTGGCTAATACCCTAAATCTAGATATGTCTGATATATTTAATACATAAACTAGACAAAAAAACGTAATGTAATATCTGGTGGTTTAAAGAAAAATTAATACACAAATCTTATCAAAGAACTATTGATAAAGGAGTTTCCTGAACAACGAGCACCATTTATTATGAACCGGGAAGGCATAAAGTAGTCTTCCCATATGTAAAAGGCACTACAGACAAAATTGAGAGATTTCTTAGAAAACCCAACATACAAACAATATTTAACAGACAAAATCAAATTTGAAAAACACGGAGTTATAACATTTCATTTTCAGCCTGAACTGTGAAAAGTTGTATGTTATGCAAACTTACAGGCGAATATCATCAAGAGTAGAAGAGCATAAACTCAGCATCAGAAATAAACAAACTACCTCGCTCTATATCTATAGTGATTTGAATAAAAGGAACGAATCAATAAAACTACCGACAGTATGGAAGTCAATCATTTATAAACCAGAAACCACGAAAAAACAACCGAAATTAGTCTAACACCTGGATTTTCGGAATATATATACAGGGTGGTTCAACCGTGCGTTCAATACTGTATATCGGGCACCACTTATAAGTATATCACCCATAAAGCGGTTTTCTTTTCTAACATATTAGAACGAACTTTTTGTTCATTACTACGACTTAATTTTGTTTTATTTTTCTGTAACAAAGTTGTCATATTTTCTGTTATCAATTTTTTAAAATGGGACACCTTGTATTTATTTGCTTATTTTGACATATTATGACATTCTGATGATGCACGCATAAATGCATCTTGCATTTAAATATCTGTCGGTATGTGTTGATTTCCTATAAACGCTATATTCGATGTCCGTTATGCAGTTTTGTAACCGAAACATCTAAAAATGGGAGTTTGTTATTATTCTCTAACTCTAGAGTAAATTGTATTCTGGGATGGATAGAACGAACTTTTTGTTCATTTCTATGACTTAATTTTGTTTTATTTTTCTGTAACAAAGTTGTCATATTTTCTGTTATCAATTTTTTAAAATGGGACACCTTGTATTTATTTGCTTATTTTGACATATTATGACATTCTAAGTTCAACCATCGGTCAAAACGGAACCTTTGTATAATATAGGTGCCTTGATATAGTTTGGACTTAATTGCATATTATGACGATAAGAGTGGAAAACCTTTTTCTTCCTAAGCTAACGGGACGTATATTAGTCGTTTTTGCAAATTCACAGCTCTCAATATTGTAAAACTAAAAACGTATTTGCTTCGTTTTCCCTTCAGAATTGTAGCCCTGGAGAAGATTATAAATATTTACAATAAAATTTAATGAAAATTAAACCGAGTTGATAATTAATTTAGGAAGGACAAGGACAAACCCATTTTAGCATATACTTACTACACATTTTACAACGTTTATATGAGAGAATACAAGTTAATGTCTAATATAGTACCACTGCTAATAAAAGTTGGCTACTAATTTACATCACAATAGGTGTTAATAAACATTCATACATGATATAATTCCTGTGTTAAATAAAAGGTTTAACGAAGCTTTAAATCAAATCGCGATAATTACGACTTAAAATTTCCGAAAAAAAAATCACCGAAAAGTAAAAAAGAACACTTTATTCTATCTTCGAAATATGACTTGCTGTTGAAGTGCAACTAAGACGCAAAATTATTGTCTAATAATATTTCAAATAGAATATTATATATTTATAGTCTTTATAAATTTGACTTCAAAAGTCAAATTTTGAGGATAAAATAAATATTTTTCACTTTTCAATATTTTTTTTTCAAAGCCAGTTTTATCTTTTTTATAAAACCTTTTGTGTCACTCTTCCGATTGAGATTACCTAACCTCAACCTAGGCTAAAATGTGGTGCACTGAACTTAAAATTTTGCTAAAATAACACACATTGATGCATAATCATATACAAAATCAGTAAATTCGTCTTTACAAACAACGTCCCTCGTTCGGAATTTCACTACGTATCTATATATAACGCATTCTTATATACACAGTCTATATATGCATACTTATAATTATTTGGTAATAACTTTCTGTAAATATTTTAAACTCTAATTTATTTCAGTTTATTTTAATTTTTAATTTATTTAGTATTATTATTACTATTTATTTAACTTTATTTATACAGCTTATAAAAAATAAAATATGCCCTTTATTATTTTCCTCCATAAAAAGAAGGTTTTATTTCAGGAAACGGAATTTTTCCCTACATTTAAACAATTTATTCGGCCGCCATTTTGTTTTCAAATACAGGATTCGTACTAAAATTTTACCAGTCTATTCCTGTTTCACAACTGATTTTTGTACAAAAATTTCGATTGGATAAGTAGTTTTTTGGTACTAAATTTTTAAATATTTCATTGGGCTGCCAATTTGTTCCTCCATAAGAATATTTATGTAGTCTACAAGAAATAAATTATTATTAAAATACAAAACTTTTACCAGTTTATCACATTTTACAAAATTTCTATCCGGTAAGTAATTTCTTAATAACGATTTTTTTAACATTTTGTGGGACCACCATATTGCATTTTTAACGAAAAATTAACATTCATCTCCATATGACTCTTGATTTTTGATCAAAATTTGAAGTCAATCGGATAAATACTTTTTGAGCTATGGCGCTTAAAGACAGAACGACAGACTGATCGAAATGGTAAAATATGTTTTTCAAAATGGCGACCTATTAAAATGTTTAAATATTTCGAACATTGACATAAGTACTTTTTGTAGACTACCTAAATATTATTATAAAAAATAAATATTAATAATACGAATAATATAATAATAAATAAATTAATCAGTAAAAAAATCTCCGTGAATAACAGGGCATGTTTGCGTTTAATGTTTCTTGATTTGGTTTTCGTTCAAAATTAATTAAAAAATTAAATTCGTAGCTCACTGGCCAGAGCATTTTCCTAGTACCAGCGACACGATCTGATAACTTTATCAATTTTAATTTGTTTCTAAACGTAGATTAGATTAAATTATTTTAGGAAATTTATAATAATAAAATACAAACAACCAAAAAGCAAAAATAATTTAAAAACTACACCAGCTTTCAGGAATCTGCTTCGGATTCCTGCTGAAATAGCTATATGTCGACGAGGCATTCGGATGATATATAGATCCTAATGACCATAATAATGAGTTCCTTTCCCTTTAATACCCTCCTCGGTTTATAGCCGCCGAAGGATGCAATACCGTAATAATCCACTAACATAAAATTAATAAGTAAATTGTCGTAGTTGGTTGCTGGTCAGAGCGTTTGCCTAGAATGCGAAAGGTCCTGGGTTCGAGTCCCAGCGAAGACGAGTTTTCAATCTTAAATACCGATTAAATAATTTTGGAAAATGTTTAATAATAAAATACAGACATTCAAAAAGCAACAACTCAAAATTAACGTTTCATATATACCAAGGGAGCTTGTAAAACCTCGGTATTGCCAAATATTGAATATTATTTAATTCCAAATTACTAAAAGATGTCGTGCTTTTAGCCAACTTTCGTATCACTTTTAACAAGACGTTTTATGATTCCGTTAGAATAAGGCCATATTTGAAAAATATTTGTCCTGGAAAATGGTCAGGGGTTAATGTCCCTGCAACATGGTCGATGAGATTGCTAAATCTCTCGGTTATCGTCAATTTCTTACGGTGTTATATTGAAAAAAATAATAAACAAGGAAATGTGTCAAGTAGTAGATGACTTGATTAATGCCACGAGGGGCACTCGAAGAATTACAAGAAAGATCAGTATTTATCTTCAAAGTCTTACAAAAAACTAGAAAATTATGCAGGATTGGTGTAAAATAAAATAGAAACATTTTGAGCATTACCTTTAGTCTTAGAATTAGGAGGAAGTAATTTGTTGATTTGTATTTTGTATTTTGTATTTTCTTATTATAATTACTAAAAACATTTATAGCTACAGTTAGGAAATTAATATTATTTATTACACATTTTTACGAACATTTAAATTTATTTACCATATTTGTTTGGATACACGGAGAGTCCCAGCTTTCTACAAAAAAATAATATATAATGAAAATTATTGGGCGATTTGAAAAAAAAAACTACGATACATTTTCCAAAAGCTTTCTTTGAACTGAGTAATATGCAATAAAAATATACAGAGTATCCCATTTTAAAAAAAACATAACTTAGGGTTAAGTATATTTAAAAAACGACAGCTCACATTAAAAGTCAGACTAAGCTACTGCCTAATATCATGTCTACTCTTTATTTAATTAAAAACAGTTCAGTATTCTACGTAAGAAACTGTATAAGAGTTTTTACCTTTCAAATAAGTTAAACGATGTCCGAGATGCTCAGGAGGTTCTAAAATTTTAAATTTCATCCTGTACCTTGGCAACCAAGTAGTCTTTAAGTAGTTGTTGAGTATTATGAAGTAAAAACCTTTATTGATTCGACTAATATGGTTAAATAAGAAAACTGGATCTGATGTCGTTTCCGGCTGAACCGGAAGTGAAATTTATATACCAGAAATACAGTATTTAGCCAAAATTTTTTAATTCAACTGTGGAATATTTTTTAAAGTCTTATTCGGATAGTCCGCAAAAAAACTAGACAATTAAATTTGTGAATGTTTGTACTAAATAAATAACAAGGGAATAAATGTTAGCTGCTCTCCGTATAATTTCTTTATATTTTTTATTCACATTTTAGTAAATAATTAAAAAACGAATATTGAATTTATATTAATGCAGCTAATAATTTTTTTGATTATTAATATTTAGAATTGACAATGATAACGGTTTGGCAAAGACTAATATTGCTTATGTTGGCATTATCCAATCAACAATATATCATTCACAAGTATACACTAATAACACGTGAATCTGCAAACAATAGTAATTTATTGTTATCGTCCATAAGACGAGATTAAAACAAATGTATTAATAACGGATATAATTTATACGATTTTGCATAATCGCACTATAAATGTAATCCCATACTTTTATTCAATTATAACTAACGTGAATTTTTTTTTTAATTAAATCCAAGACCTACATTAATTTTCATGTAATCAAACTGCACATACTTTTAACTTAATATCTACTTTAATTAATGTGAATAAATCTAGAAATAAAAATACTGAAGTAAGTATTCAAAACTGATATGTATTATAGAAAAACTTCTCACATGTTGAATACATTGTTTTGTGTAAATACCTCGTTGTTGAACATGTCATTGCATCTTCTATCTCTTCACTTAATTAATTCTGAAGACATATGGTCTTAACAGCAAAATTATAAAACAATGCGGTATGGAATTATGTTCCCATTTTTCTGTTTCAATAATCAAATTCTCTTTGAAATATTAAGTTTATATTAAAGATAGTCTAAATGACGTAAAAAACAACTACGTACCCAAATTTATTATACTAATAATTTGTTCCGAATTATCTTGTATGTATGGCCACTTTTCTTGAATGTGATTACATTCAACCTTAACTTTTGAGGGGTAAGTAGTCGTTTGACTATTTATCCCTCAAAAATATGGTTTTGATGCTGAACCCTTGTGGGTGATGTTGGGCTTTAATTAAGGAGAGCAAAAGCACAACACTAATATTGTGTTACTTCAGCATAGACTTTGACTCAAAAGAGTTTTGAGTGGTTCTAGGGGTCAGTGAGTCTGCATAGACAATAATCAGGATTAATCCATATGAGCCATGGGGTCCCGCAGGGCTTTTTCCTGGCGAAGGAATTAGCCCTTAACTCTGAATTACTTGAACGCCAAGGTACACTGTGGCTTTATGCCAATAGGTTAAACATGAGTATGAAAAAAAAATGAAAATTTCAATGTCTAAATATGAAAATATTGCAACAGACAACACAGTTAATCTGAAAGATATTCCAATCCATCATTTTTGAAAGTGGTCTCAATGTATTAAGTTTTTATGTCGTAAAGTTCCTATGCTTTTTTTAACTGAAACAAAACATATGCAGTAACACGTTGGGGAAACTGGGTTAAAGCATCCCGTATTTTCTATCTACAAAAAAAGCGGTTAGAATGTTATCACACGTAAACAACAGAGAACACTCCTGACCTCCTTTTATCAATTTAAAAACCGGCATATCTCTTATTTTATATTCTTCTGGAAATAAATAAGTTCAAAATCCGGCTTTCATTCATGCAACACCAGAGGGGCGCAAGTTGTTGTCGGCTGCATAGATCACGTATGAAGTTACTGCCTTCGGGCCTTTATAACAGACCGTCTGAGGGGATACTTAATATGCATATGAAACTGTACAAATTAAAAAAGATGTTTATTGTATTTCGAGCTTTTTATTCAGTGAAAGAATATATTATGGATATATGGCTAATATATCACATATTATTTAGATGGTTTTAATGGTTACTACTTCCCTCGTAAAAGTGTATTGTATCGTGAAAAGAATCAGCCTCCGAGATTTTATCAGATCTTTACTTTTCAAGGTCCCTAGATGTCAAAAATCATGTTGTCGCGAATCCGTCGGTCTGACTGTCGGTCAATCTGTTTGTTCGCGGCTGTTACTCGCCCTATTGACTTCAAATTTTGGTGAAAAATTAAGGTTCACATGGAGATGGCCTGTTATCATTTTGGTAAAAATCCAATGTGGCGAAACAAAATGGAGGCCTAGTGAAATGTTAAAAAAACATGACTAAAAACCTCAAATTTTGCACAAAAATCAAAAATTACTTAGAAATTACAAGTATAAATCAAAATGGCAGTTTAATACGATATTTAACAAATCAACCCGAAAAAAATATTTAATAGATTGATTTCAAATTTGTTCGATATTAATTGTGGTATACGGATAAAATGGTAAAACTGTGGTACGAATTCAAGATGGCAGAACAAAATGTTTGTATCGTGAAAAAAACCACCCTCCCACGTTTTATATATGTTCACGTTTTAGCGTCCTTAGATGCCAAAAAGATGTTTTCTCAGTTCCGTCGGTCTGTCTGTCTGTCTATCAGTTCACGGCGTAGCTAAAAAAATACTTACTTGATTCACCACATTTTGGTCAAATATTCTGGTAAATATCCAATATGTTGGAACATAATGACGGCCTAGTGAAATATTAAAAAAATTATTACCGAAAAACGAATTATCCTAATTATCTCAAATTTTGCACGAAAATCAAGTGTTACATAGGAATGAACTGGTAACATCTTGGTACGAATCCAAGATAGCAAAACAAAATGCTGACCTAATAAAATCTTTAAAAAATCAGCACGAAAAATTACTAGTTAGGTTAATTTCAAATTTTATGTAAGTATTAAGTGCCATATAGAGATAAAATTGTAAAATTGTGGCACGAATTCAATATGGCCAAAGAAAATGGAGGCCATTATTCATTTGAAATTCTAACCAAAATAAGTTGTGATTTTGATAATATAAATGAAGTATAAATGTATATAATAATATTTAAGGGTGTCCCCCGATTCTTTTGACGATAGGATAAACCGAAGAAAATACTTTTCTATTTGGCGGGTTAAAAAATAACTCTCTACATAAACATTTTTGTTTTAAAGCTGTATAACAGTTTCGTCAATAAATTACAAACATTCTATTATAATTAATTTAAGATAACATTAATGTTTATTTGAACAGTAACTTGCTAGATCTTATATATCTATGGTACAAACAAATTTCAATTTATTATAATTTAAAATAGTTCATAAACTCGGAAAGACAGTAGGGCTCTATAAATCACAATAGCTAAAAATGTTCCTTTTAAAGCTACAACAATACATAGAACAATCTGTGTATTGGAAATTGATAAGAACATATTTTGTTCCGCGTTTTTGTGATTAATGCATGATTTCTTTCTAAGCATAAATGTTAAGCTTTGATGGATATACAAGCCTGTAAACAGTTCTTATCATTTTGACTAAATACAATCTCATCTCACTTTTTTCTGGGGCTAGTAAAACTCGAGATTTGTCTGAGGAAGGCCAGAAGAGTATACCATACCATATTTTAACATTGAATAAATATTTGCATAGTATGTGGTTTTTAAGAGGTTGAAAGAAACATTTTTGCTAATGTCCTAATTGCTTAACATGATTTGTTTAATTTAGAAACTACTGTATCGACATGTAAATTGAAATTTAGATGCTGATCTATATGAATGCTTAACAATTTGCAATCTTGCATAAATAATGAGAATTATTGAAGTTTATGTTTTGTACAGATTCCAGTCATGAATCCTGTGTTTTAAAAGAAATTATGTTAGTTTTTTCATACATTAAGTAATTTAAGTTATTTGAATTTACGAAAAGTCTATATGAGTGGTTTGACCTGGGTTGTGTAACTTGTGGCGTCTTCCTATATCATCTTACCCTTCAGTTTCCTTTCTATGTCAACAATACAGGGTAATTCATGAGGAAATGTCAATACTTCAGGTACATATTCAGGACCAAAAAATTAACATAAAAGTCTATATAAATAAGTGTCCGCAAGGCCTTAGTTCTCGAGATTCAGGGTGTTAAAGTTTTTATTTAATTTTCCTATTTTTTCAGGGTGTTAAAGTTTTTATTTAATTTTCCTATTTTTTAAATAAAATCTATGATAATGTAAATAATGGAGTGAAAATTGATATATGGGGGTTTTTTGGTATGACAAATTCGAATCTAATATTAGTATTGCTCTTGTAGGGGGCGCCACCTGCATGTCTTTCTACTCCTTCGAATAATCACAACTTTTTGGTACAGTCTTGTATTAAATTTTTGAGTAAAACAAATTATTCCCTTGCCATTTATACGTCAAAAAGGTATACCTGTTAAAAGTGGATACGAGCAACCGTTTTCGAGATATTTGGATTTAAAACAATTTCGGCGCATGTAATTTTTTATCGCAAAATTTTAAAAGTTTGTTATTTTGTCCAAATTTAAACGCATCTTGGCACAAAAGCTTTGAAATGAAAGACTAACACATTTTTTTGAGGTGTGTATTCAGTGCTTCAGACATAAACTAAACAAAAGGTATTTAATTTTTATTAAAAATGTTATTATTAAGTTGTTTTTAATAAAATCTAGGTTACGTTTTATAATTTTCAAAAATTCCACCATTTGCTTCTAAGCACAGGTCAGCTCTATGGTGTATAGCTCGGGTTGCTCAGTGGATACATTCGGGCGCATTTCTTAGTGTTTGTGTTGCGTTTGTTATCCGATTCAATAATGCTTCTCTTGTATTTACTTTAGTGGAATATACCAGTGATTTGAACCATCCCCAAAGACAATAATCCAAACGATTAAGGTCTGGCGATCTAGGTGGCCAATTAAACGGACCTCCCGGACCAATCCATCGGTTTGGAAAGTTTTGGTTTAAAAAATCTCTTACGAGTAAACTGTAGTGTGCAGGGGCTCCATCATGCTGCAAATACATGTTTTGTCTTACATTAAGGGAAACATCTTCTAATAGATGTCGCAAGTGATTTTCAAGAAAGTTTAAATATTTTTCTTCTGTAAGACTACCGTCGATTATAAATGGACCAATTAAATGGCCATTTAACATTCCACACCACGTGTAGGACCACCGGTGTTCATTGTGAAGATTATTTAAACCATCACGCGTGAACTGTGCTTCATCAGTGAACAAAACATACCTATACAACCTTCGATCTTCATTAATCCAGTTACAGAATTGCATTCTCAACTCAAAGTCACCCTCCTGCAAATGTTGAACCCGTTGTAAATGAAATGGGTATAAACAATGAATGTGAAGATTTCTCCAAGCAGACGATTGTGTAATTTGATAAGTATCTGCAATCCGTCTAGTGCTTATGCTTGGATCATTTTCGACGGCACTGAGTATAGCCTCTTCTACTTCAACGTTGGGTTCTGATTCCCTTTCAGATACAATTTTCGCACTTGGAAACATCCCAGATTCTCCAGCAGTAGTGAAAACTTGTTGAAAAACTCTTCCATCTGGCACCCTTCTATCTGGAAAATAACGCTGGTACTCCGCGACTGCTTGAATTGCGACCCCATTGCAGAAGCCATAGACGAATATCATATTCACGATGCGAGAATATCACAGGCATAATGACATATTTAGATCTAAAGTTTCTTAAATGATTATTGTCAGATAATAAAAGTTATGAACAGAAATTGACAGTGACATAATTTGATTTTATTATCAACTGACATTACTATTGCTAAGTAACAGAAAAAACGATGAGAACACGAACCAGCAGTGGTTCTGTCAGGCAAGGCACATTTCTATTTTTTTACAATACATGCATACATTATGTGAATTTGATAAAAAAAATTTATTTTTTGGTCCTGAATATGTACCTGAAGTATTGACATTTCCTCATGAATCACCCTGTATTGTTGACATAGAAAGGAAACCGAAGAGTAAGATGATATAGAAAGACACCACAAGTTACACAACCCAGGTTAAACCACTCATATAGACTTTTTGTAAATTCAAATAAGGCTGTTTTAGTGTCTTTGTTTTGTGTAAATCTATGCTGATACCTAGAGAAATACGTATTACTATTTAGGAATCCTACTAGGCGTTTGCTACTAGAGCTTCCAGAATCTAAAAAAAACAGACAGCCGATTTATGAACCTATAGCTTGCAACGTCCGTAGTGTTTGCCTTTTTATAAACTAGTATAACTATTGCCTCTTTAAGTCGTTCAGGAAAAACACCCTTTGTAAGTGACTCATTAATTAGGTACAAGAAAAGATCAAGAAATGAGAAAATGGATTTTTCTACTATGCCTATGCGAATACCGTCAAATCCGGCCCTTTTTTTATTTTGTTAATGATAGTTATTAACTCTTCAACTGTGACAGGTTTGACATATATTGATTGTGGATTTGAAGGAAATTAACAGGTGAAAAATTTAGCATTTCCCAGATTGTTATTGCTAATTTTGTGTTTTATGTAATCTACATAAAATTCATTAGACCGCTATGCGAGTTTTTCTTTGTTTTCAATTCGACATTAGGTAGAATACTCTTCTTTTATTGTTAAAGTTTGTTAAATTATTTATAGCGGACCACACAGATTTCGCAGGATTGTTGCTCTCAATTATTTTTTGCTCGAAACAATTTTTTTTCACTATCTAGGTGTGCTTTATACGCTTTATTATACTAAACGAGATGATAGTTAGAGGGTAAATGCCCTTTCTTATTAATTGTCAACTTCGGGGGTATTCCAAGGGCATTTTTGCTGGGTTTTAATTTATTTTAGTAGAGGAAAGTCGTAATTAAATTTATGTTCAAATTGTTTAGTAAAGTTGCCTTGAGTTACCTAAAATATTAATATTAAAACTTCCCGCAATAATTAGGCGGACGTTTTTATTTACATTTATCGGTTAAGTAAATTTAAAATATTTAAAACTATGTCTATGTCACTATTTGGAGGGCTTTAAACAGATACAATAGCAAATAAGTCATAGCGATTAAAATGTGTAAAAATTGTACAAGCGGTTTAAAATATCAAAACCTTAATAAAAATTAACGGTAAGTTTATTTTTAAAGACTTTTGCGTTAACAGCTAGGATATACATTGTTTTTTTTTCGTACAATAAGCAAAGAAACGAAAAAAAAAATGGAAAAATTAAAAAATATATGTAAATATTGAGAATACATTAAATTAAAGAAATGACAGAAATAAAATACCAAAATATATTCTATAGGTAATTATTATCCTAAAAGTAATATCAGGAACAAAAAAAACTGCTAAAAACAATATTCTTTAAAAATAATACAAAATGAGTTAATTTGTCTTCGTTTTCAGAGTCTATGAAAATATTCATATACTGAAATGAAATCAATCAGTTGATCGTGAGTTAGTTTAATGTGGCGGTACTAGTGACAATCGTTACCAAATTTAATTAAAATTAATTGTCCAAACTATACTTAAGGTAAATTTCGTATTATGAGTATGTCTGTACAACACGAATCTGAAAATTTAAATTAATTATATTATGTACCAATTTAAAAACTGTAAGCACAAAATTAATGAAACTAAATGACAAAATGACAAAATTATCATTTATAACAACGGATTGTGCTCTTTAAAAAAATCGCTAAATTCGCCGTTAACCCACAAACTTCCTCGTACAGAATTCCACTAATTACAATACACAGTCTATATATTCATATACTTATTTGGTAATAATACTCCCATAAACCGTAAATTATTTTATTTTTTTTAAGTTTTTTTTAAATTTATTATTATTAATTTTTTATTTTAAAGTAGTCTATAAGATATAAATTATATCCTTTGTTATGTTTGTACAATCCCTTTAAAAATAAAACCTTATTCCAGTAATTGAAATTTTACCGACCATTTAAACATTTAAGTCGCCATTTTGTTTTGCCATAAAGGATTGGCACTAAACATTTACCAGTATATCACTATTTAACACATAGTTTTTGAGAAATATTTCAAATCAACTGGATAAGTAGTTTTTTGTAACTGAATTTTTAAACATTTCATTAGGCCGCTATTTTGTTCCGACATAATGGGTTATTTTACCAGTTTATTCCTATAAATCATACTTTATTTTTGTGCAAATATTGTTGTCCATTGGATAAATTTAAAAATATGAATTCGCCATATTAAATTTTTACCTACATGTAACCGTTTTATTCCCATATGACCCTTGATTTTTGAACAAAGTTTAAAGTCAATTGAGTTTTTGAGCTATGTTGCGTCCAAACACAATGACAGACTGACGGAAATGGGAGAACATGTTTTTTTTTCTAAATTTATTGACTCTAAAAGATAAAAATCTCGGAGGGTGATTTTTTTCAAGATTACAATATGATATAAAAATAGGATTTCCGTTGCAAATTTACAAGTTGAAGTAGGTATGAACGAAGGTCAAAACGCAAAAATATTTTTAGCGTGTATCAGTTTATTTTAAAACGAAAAAAGCGCTAGTTTACTCTTGACAATATTAGAGATTTTTGTATTACATATGAAAAAATCGAAAATATATTTTTCTAACAAACATAAGTTTTTATTACGAGTAGTTTGTTTTTAAACATGATGCATTAAGTAATTTTGTCCTCTTCTCATCTCCAGGGACGGACATAGGGAGGGGGAGCATCCCCCAATATTTGATTCTGTTGGCAAAATCTTATTTTATTTTTCAATAAGTTGTTAAAACAATTAAATTAAAAATAAGTTTTGGCTGAGCTGGCTAATTACTTTTTTTCTTGTTGGTGATACTAGGTAGCTACACAAAAGTGCGGACCTTTTTTATTAGTTCTAAGTTGGGTTTTTCATACTTACTCCCTCTTATAAACATTCTATTTTTTCGAATTGAACTGGTTTGTTCCAAAAAAGCCGTGTTGTTATCAAATTAAGAAAAATTGATTTTTAATACTATTGACATCTTCATATTTTTCAACTAATTTGTTAGCCGCAGGTGAAATGTAAAAATACCATTTTAAATAAATTGCAAAATGCTATTAGGATGGACAAAACATGAAGGCATTGTAAACTTTTGGAAATGTATTCTCGTTAATAAATCATTCACGCTGAGACAAGTAGATCAATATTTTGTTTTTACCTATTCAGTTATTAAATGTGCAAGATATATGGGTTGTTGGCAAAAATTCAAAACTTATTAGACGCTATTGTAGCATAGATTTATGAAATTTAAATGTACAGGGTTTTTCCTTATCATTTGCCACCTCCTTAAATCTTTTATTTCAAAAGACATAAAAAAGTGGTTAATACGAAAGTTGTAGGATTTCATCTGAAGATTTACACCAGTCTAAAATCAAAAACAAAAGACTATCAGAAAATATAGAAATAACCATGAACTTTGTTATTTTAAATGGAGTACTCTGTATATTTTTAAATTTTTAGATGCGCCTCATTTTCCTTTTTTCAAAAATATCTAACATGTCTATATTTAGAACAGTAGTTTTTGAGCTATTCATCTTCAAAATAACCCCTTATGAGCTGCTTAACTTATTTTATTGGATTTAGATAGCCGTGAGTGGCCGTGGGTGCAATTCAGCCATTATGTGAACCACTCTAGCCATGAAATGTGAAATGAAACCAAAATTATTATTTTTGAATAACAGTAATATATTTTATTTACGTTTCACGTCAAATTAAATAATAATAATGCTTTTCACTGAAGAAGAAAAACTCCGAATACTTCAGTTATACTACGCAAATCAAAATAACGCATCAAGGGTAGTGCGTCAATACCGGGAACAAAATCCAGGGGTACGAGTACCATCTAGAAAGACAGTATCATATATAGTAAAAAATGTTGTGAAAAGGAAAAACTTTTTCAGAAAGAAAAGAAGATCAAATGCAAATTTAGAGGAAGAGTTTAATATTTTTTTATATTTTGAAGGTAATTTTCTATTTATTTAATAAACATGAAGTTTAAAAGAATTATTTTTTAGAAAATCCGCACCGGTCAATTCTCGACGTTTCAAGAATCACAGGGAAATCATGGAAAACAATTCATGGGATTTTGAAAAAACATGCTTATCATTCCTATAAAATTAGGCCAGTGCAATATTTAACAGAAAATAATATACAATTTTTTAACAAAATTCTTTGGTCTGATGAAGCTACTTTCGCTACGGCCGGAATGTTTAACAGAAAAAACACATACAGCAACCCGAAATCCACATGTAATTGAAGAAAGGAAGAAGCAAGGGCGTAAGTCGTTGCATGTGGGGTGCGGCATATTAGGAGAGCAAATTATTGAGCCAATTATTTTTGAGGGTATTTTAAAAGGCGGAGGCTATTTAGATTTTTTAAATAACAAAATAGAGCGCCTTTTAGAGACACTTCCCATTCGTCGGTACACTAGATTAATTTGGCACCAAAATGGCGCACCGTCTCACAATGTCCAACCGATTACCAATTTTTCAAATAATCGCTATGGTTTATGGATCGGAAGGCAAGGCCCAATCCGGTGGCCGGCCAATAGCCCGGACCTCACACCCCTAGATATTTTTTTGTGGGAATACTTAAAAGATAACTTTAATAGGACTGATAATTTACAAGAACTACGGCAAAAAATCGAGCAAGAAATAGTAATTTTAAATACCAAATATCCCTTCTTTGTTAGCGATGCTAATAGTAGAATGGGACACGAATTCCAAAATTGCTTAAACAATGGCGGTGGTCATGTAAATAACTTATAATACAGATTTTATACATTTTATTGTTATTTTTGTTTATTCACTAGCATTTGTATTTGTTGTTTGTTAATTACATATATTATATTATATCAGAATAAACTAGTTGTTTTTTTTTAACTTTTAATATTTAATTTGCATTAAATATATAAATCTAACGTAAAACGTAATTTTTATTCAAAAAGAAAAGGTAATTTTGGCTTCATTTGACATTTCATGGCCAGAGTGATTCACGAATCATAATGGCCGAATTGTACCCACGGCCACTCACGGCTATCTAGATCCAATACAGTAGGTTAAGCACCTCATAATGTGTTGCTTTGTAGATTAATAACTCAAAAATATACAGGGTGTTCCATTTAAAATAACAAAGTTCATGGTTATTTCTATATTTTCCGATAGTCATTTGTTTTTGATTATAGCACTATGTAAATCTTCAGATGAAATCACAACTTTCATATTAACCACTTTTTTGTATCTTTTAAAATAAAAAGGAAAAACCCTGTACATACAAAACAACTGCGATTAAATTAAAGTAAAATTAAATTAAAGTTAAACAGTAAAGTTTTGAAAATACAATCGAGCCCTTACTTGATGGAAATACATTATACACGAGTACAAATAAACAAATGTTTAGAAAAATTCCACTATATTACAAATATTGTAAGCTGTTTCGACAACACTATGTCTTCGTCAAAACATTATTTCAAACTAATATATCTTATTGCAATATTTTATGATAGAGCTCTCGACACGTTATCTGTTACCTAAGTATATAAATTTAATAGTGGTGAAAACCAAAGTCCAGCTAGTCGTTGAGCGAAATAAACTGCTGGCCACTTGAAACCGTTCACCTGCATTTTTTGGTAAAATTTAAGTTCGAATATTTTTAAAACGAGACGGGATACTGAGGTGCGGTTTTCAGCTGTATCTTGCAAATTTTATTACATATAAGCGATGTTAGGCATAAAACTTACCTAAGCTAAAAATTTATTTATACAGGGTGTTAAACAAGACTCTGCAAAATTTTTAATTTTTTATTTGTTCCGAAAATCTACAAAAACAATTTTTAGGTTCTAACTGTTAGATTAGAGTAATCCTTGGTGAAATTGTAAAAAACAATTTCAAAATTTGTTTTATATTTTTAATACTTTTTGAAATATGATTTTTTTTGTCAAAAAAATTATTTTTTCTACATAATAAGCTGTCACTTTTTGTTAGCCATTTGAGGTAAAATTTTCTGGCTAGAGGGCCCTTAAGTCATATTCTTTTTATAATATGCACGGTCTGCACTATCCAGAAAATGTGGCAAGGTTAGTTAAAAATCTAGCAATCCTAAAGATCATGTACGTATATTTTAACAACCTGTAGCGTAAAAAAGAATTTAAATTTAAAAGTGTTTACTTAAGCTTTGAGGAGTACCTAGTATTTTCTCCAAACGGTTTTTTAATTTTCTCTCTAACTTTATTATTTTACAAAATACAGGTGTTGATTTTACAGCCAAAGTGACCAACATCGGGTAACACAAGAAACCGGCTGCCACCTTTTTAGTTTTAAAAATATCAAAAGAATTAAACTTAAGGCGTTTCTATAACTCGAGAAGAGGTAAGTTTTCTATAAAAAAGTAATTAAAAATTACTTCCGGTTTTACCGGAAGTGACCCCTACTTTTTTGCTTTAAATAGAAGAAATTTTGACGTTTCATGATAAAAATGCAGTCACTTTTTACAAAATACTTCTTTTAAATGAGCAATTTACTCCGATATTTTTTATTGATATCTTGTATAATTTTTCACAATATTTTAATGGCACATTTTCTTTCACAGTCATTTTCGCTGTAAAGTTGTCTTTTTGAGAACGTGTCGTATACTAATCTTTATCTTCAAGATGGCGTTATGCCAGCCATTTTTGACAAATTGGGAGAGTTTTTATTTAAAAGAACTGGCTAATTTATAGCCATTTTAAAAATAAAGCTTACCATTTAACTCGACATTTGATACATTTTTCAAAAGACAATTTTACAACGAAAATGAGTGTAAAAAAATAAAAAAAAATCATTAAAAAATTGCAGTAAATTGCTTTTTCGGTAAAACAAAAAGTGAAACAAATAAAAAATATATTATTTCCCAAAGGATGTTTAAGTCTAAGTGTTCTATTTAAAATTAAAATTAAGCTTATTTTGGACTGCTTAAAACAAGTATTTTGTAAAAAGTGACTGCATTTTTATCATAACAGACCAATGTTAAATTTTGAAAAAATGGCTGTCCAGCCGCCATTTTGAAAACAAAACTTAACTTGTGATAAATCGTTAAAAATCTAATTTTAAGCTGAATACGATAGTCCGTTAAATATACAGGGTCCTATTTAAAATAAAAAAGTAGGGGGTTACTTCCGGTTAAAGCGAAAGTAACTTAATTATTTTTTTATAGAAATTTTTCCTTTTATGGAGTTATAGAGACATTTCAAATTTCAAGTTGATATTTTGAAAACTAAAAAGGGGCCATCAGGTTACATTTCTCTTGTGTTACCGGATGTTGGTAAATTTCGCTGTAAAATCAACACACGCATTTGTTAAAATCGTAAAGTTAAAGAGAAAATTAAAAAACCGTTTGGAGAAAATATTGACTACCACTTAAAACTTAAGTAAAAACTTTTAAATTGGAATTCTTGTTTATGCTACAGGGTGTTGAAATATACGCACATGATCTTTAGGATTGCTAGTTTTTAACTAACCTTGCCACATTTTTAAATAAAAAATTTAAAAATGTGCTTGTTTAGCTCCCTGTATAAATAACTTTTTAGCTTAGGTAAGTTTTACGCCTAACATCGGTTATATGTAATAAAATTTGCAAGATACAACTTAAAACCGCAACTCAGTATCTGGTCTCGTTTTAAAAATATTCGAACTTACATTTTACCAAAAAATACAGGTGAACTGTTTCAAGTAGCCAGCAGTTTATTTCGGGCTTTACGTCTATTTATTTCAAGAATTTCTAAATAGTTTAATGTTCTACTCTTGCTAGCCATATGAAAAACTGTGTAATCGTTGTTAAAATCGTGTTGTTCTTCCAAAAGATGTTTCGCATAATTTGAATCCCTTTTGAAATTGTCTCCCTGTCTGTCCTGTGGTTAGTTTTATAGGCTATTTTAGTAAACCATTTTTTTTGAAAATACTTTTCTGTTTTAGTTTTTTCTTGTGTATGTAAAAGTTTTAAAATTAAAATTGCCGTTGGATTCATTTTATGCAAAACAAGGTTAATTGCTTTTCTATGCTGTTTCTTATTGACTATTTTGTCTATTATGTTGGGATTATAGCCATTATTTACTGCAAGCTTTTTAATTACATTTAATTCCAAGTTGTAGTTATCTGGAGATAGGGTATATTAATTAGGCGATGTACAAAACTATTAAAAGCAGCCATTTTGAGTGTAATGGAGTAGTTAGTATAGTTGTTTACAGTAATATCAGTGTATGATGGTTTGCGGAAGATTTTAAATTCATGTTTAAAAATTGCAAGATTTTGTCAATATAATAGATTTAATTGATAGTAATACTCTCGTAAAAACAATATTATTCTGAACTGATTTATCTTTAATGGTTTTAACTATCTCAAAATAGCCTGAAAATTGTCCTTTAGGAAGTTCGATTGATATAGAAGTAATAGATTGGGATATGTTTGTCTGTAACATTGTAGTCCAAACTACTAATCGCTAATTTGCGTTCTACTCCCGAATATTCTCTATTTTCTATGGGAATTTTAACCGAAAATAACGGCTAACTCTATTGAATTTTTGTTGCAAGCTTCTATGAGCTTTCTAACTGTATGGTATTTTAAACTGATAATTATAGAGATATAAGATATAGAGACTAAAAAAATATTAATACAATTCCAGGTCGACTTACAGTCGATTCCTTGTAGAAATATATATGGCGTTAATGATATCAACAGCAAAATTGATTTTATAAACAATAATATTAATACTTTACTAGATCTTCATGGTCCTATAAGAAAGGCTAGGTTTACAAAAAATAATTATCCGTGGATAACCCAAAATATAAAAAAAATAATAAAATTTAGAAATAGGGCTTTAAGCAAATTTAAAAAGACCAAATCTGTCGCTCTTTGGGAATATTATAAATCTCTGCGCAACTTGACGACTCTCACTATACGAAATGAAAAAAAAACATTTTTTGAATCCAGGTTTAGACATTCCGTAAATATTTGGCAAGAGTTGAAGAAATACAGTGCAGGCATTGCGAGCAGTAAAGTGGAAATCCCTGAGCATTTAAAAAACCCAGAATTAATTAACAACTTCTTTAGGTCATCTGTACCCCAAACTCAAGGTAGCAGGACAGAGCTTATTAATTTTTATAGTAGTAATGTCAAAGACAATGTATAAAAACTCAATTTTAAAACGGTGACAAAGATAAACGTTTGGCATACAATATCTAAAATAAAATCAAGAGCTAAAGGACATGATGGTTTTAACACTGATATAATAGAATTGTGCTTCCCTTTCCCACTTCCATTTTTAGCACATATCTAAATTGCTGGAAAAAAGCTCTAGCGGTGCCTCTCCCAAAGACCAACAACCCGGAGGAATTTACGCCCGATAAGTATTTTGCCATGTTTATCAAAAATATTAGAAAAAATAATTAATAAACAACTTGAGGAGCATGTGGTGCAAAACCGTATTTTGCCTGAAACCCAATCGGGCTTTAGAAGGAATCATGGGTGTTCCACGGCTCTATTAAACGTTAGTGATGATATACTTCGAGCAACTGATTCTGGATAAATAACGATATTGGCACTTTTAGACTTCTCGAAAGCGTTCGATACTTTAGATCGCCTATTATTGTTGGCTATTCTCCATTATATTGGTCTAAGTGAAAGTGCTGAAAATTTTTGTAAAAGTTTTTTTCAAGATCGAAAACAGTGTGTAATTCTTGATGGGGAATTATCCACTGAAGTAGTCGTTGATACTGGCATACCGCAGGGATCCATTATCAGTACTCTGCTATATTCTGTATATACTTCAAATCTGCCGAAAATTATTAAAAAATGCAAATCCCAATATTATTCAGACGGCACACAAATATACTTCTCTTTTAAAAAACAGGACATCGGTGAGGGCTGTCAAGCTCTTAATACCGATCTCAAAGAACTTCAAAAATCTTCACTGGATCATTCCTTACATCTTAATCCAAAAAAATGTTGTATTATGATTTTTGGTAAGAGGAATGATATGAATAGAGTTAGGGAGTTAGTTAATATAAAAATCGGGGACTCTATCCTACCGGTTAAAGATAATGTTAGGAATCTGGGCATTATACTTGATAAAGAGCTTACATTTGACAACCATGTCTCTCAATGTATTCAACGAGCTTACGTTAGACTAAAGCTTCTATACAGTAATCGCCCCGAATTATCAAAAAAAACTTAAAATCATTCTTTGTGACTCCCTCGTGTTCTCCATATTTAACCATGGTGATGTGGTTTATGGAAATAGTCTAAAAGCTATTCAGAAGCAGAGAATCCAAAAAGTTCAAAACTCTTGTTTACGTCTTATATATAGAATACGAAAGCGGGAACGCATATCTTATAAATTATCGGATACAAGGTGGTTGAATATGGAGAATAGGAGGAGGCTCACGAGGCATGTTGTTATCATAAAATTCTACTCTTTAAGAAACTTCCCTACCTATATAAAAGAGTAATATTTAGATCTCATATGCATAACCTAAATGTTCGATTCCGTGGTACAATAACTCCACCCTGCATGAATCTTTCATGTTTGAACGTTCTTTTACGTATCATATTGCCAAATTTTATAACTCTCTTCCGGATCATCTCAACTGCCTCACACCACTAAATTTCAGAAACAAACTTTTTAAATATTATTTTGTAGACAGGCCACGATATAATAATAACTGTAGTTAGAACTATGCTTGTTTATTCTGTTTTCCTATCTTTTTTATATACTCCCTTTAGAAGGAACAGGTACTTAGGAAATATGTTTTTTTATATTGTACGCATGTTGTTTTTAAGGTTAAGTTGATCAGGGTGGATAACACTTAGCTGCTATCTACATCTGAACTTCGCCTTTTCTGTCATTACATATTAAAAATTCACACATCTAATTACTTACTGTAAATCATTTATCTTTGTAATGTGGAAATAAAGATATAATTATTATTATTATTATAATTAAATCTAAAATATGTACACAAAATATTTGGTCTTTTAACGACTGTATCAAAGAAAATGTATTCCTAAACTACGTGAAATTGAAGATAGATAATAAGATCAACTCAGCCAAAATCGCACAAAATGAAGGACTTAAAAGGTGGTTAAAATAAGATCGAAAAGGTCAGTACAGTAAAAGAGACATTTACAACATTTACCTCAAAGTGATACATAGTGAACTGACATTTAGACTGAATCCGATTTCGAGTGCGAGTGTTTTGATAGTGATACGAGAGAACAGGTGGAATATATCGTAAATCAAAAATATGTAAGGCAAAAGATCACATTAAGTAGATTAGTAAATCGTAACTATAATGCCGCCGGAATTGTTAATATTAGAATTACTAACAAATTTTCTGACCACAAGTTTTTTGATAGATTACTCAAATACCATTTTTTCTCCCCGTGAAACTAATGATAAAGATAAATATAAACTAAAAGTTATGAACCTACAACCCCCAAATTATAAGCATTTGTAAAGTTACATAAAAACAATATGCCAATTAGACGTTGTTTTATACGTAACAGCACCTTCTGTCTACGTTTCTAACAAATTGATTCAAATTTCAAATACATATGGTAAATTTACTCCTAAATATAGTATAAAAATACTTTTCAATTAGCTGATAATATTAAAAACATAGTCATTCATAAAAATGCATTTTTTGTCTGGTTCGATGTGCAGAATCTGTTTCCCAGTGTCCCTCCCATAGAAGTAATTAAGTTAGTAGAAATTCTGCTAAATAAAAATAATGTAAATCTAATCTTGAAAAATGATATTCTAGAAACATTGTTAGTGTGTTTAGGCCAGAACTACTTTGAGTTCAAAGGATCAGTATATCTGATTGAGGAAGGTTTGATAATGGGGAGTCCACTTAACAGAAATTGTTTTAGGATAATTTGGAGTCGTTGGCACACAAACACCCTTTAAGCAAAAATCTTATTTCTTGATATAGATGCGTAAATGATATATTCTTAGACTAAGAATTAAACTAGAGATCGCAATCCATTATTAAATCAAGTTAGGGGTATGCGCCAACATGGTTGCCCTACTTTTCACATTCTATCGGCCAATGTTTACGATAAATCAAGAAGTGGGAATGGCCCATGTCCAAGTACCTGATATTTGAGGACGACTGCCAGTGAAGGCGCGAATTTTTACTTCCCGTGAAAGGAAGAAATCGTGAAAAAATAATCGTTAAAGTTTTTACAGATCTTCACATTTTAGGGTCCCTAAATGCCGAAAAACATGTTTTTCCGTTTCTGACGGTCGGTCTGTTCTCGGTATAGTTAAAATTTCTACTTACTCTATTAACTTTAATTTTCCACACAACTTATGTCTGATACAAAAATAAACTGGCAAAATAGTGGTATGACTTGAATATGACGGAACTTTTAAAATATTTGATGTACGAAAATAAAGAAATGGACCATGCTTCATTATCCTTCACAAAAGGAAGGAGTCTTACTTTTTGTTTAATGAAGCAAATAGGTAGTTTTACCGTTCTATGGCATGATTTTCAGTGTATTTACAAATGTGTGCGGATTTAATTAATGTCAATAATAAGATTTGCGAGATTAAATAGTGAAATTATACTAATATACACATCGGAAATCACGAAAT
Source organism: Kuschelorhynchus macadamiae (assembly GCA_030620095.1). NCBI lineage: Eukaryota > Metazoa > Arthropoda > Insecta > Coleoptera > Curculionidae > Kuschelorhynchus > Kuschelorhynchus macadamiae. Next base: position 3,808,355 of record JAUTXW010002691.1, on the reverse strand, counting down.
CGCATCCGAAAAAAAAATGGTTTTTCACTTCTTGAATTAATTACGAACAAATTTTAAAGAAATAATCGTTCCACACTTCACTATCTAAAATCAAACCATTAAGTTAGATAAGTTTGAAAGGAAATTAGTTATTTATATATTATGGTTTTAAAGTTTCAAACTAAAAAACAATGTTTTTAACACGCTTTTATTGGCTTCACTACTTGTCTGATTGTATGTCTGGTTTAAATCTTGTAATGGATTTTTCACCACTTCCACATTACCAATTATTTTCAAATTTGACATGCATACACTTTCGGATATAAAAAATTCGAATTTTTTTAGTCAACATTTAGAAATTCAAAACGGCGGCGCCAAAACGTTCGTCGAATTTTGTTACTTCTGTAGATTAAACTGAAAATTTAACTAGTATCAGCATTTAAAAATTCATAATAGCAGTGTCAACATGTATTACTCTACTACAAGAATCCCGGATTAATGAAAGTGGGATGGTCTAATACGTGGAGTAAACGATCGGCGTTGCCATATCTAATTAAAACTTTTGTTAGTGGGTAACCTGATCTGAGGCTTTGGGTATTTTAGCTTGTATTTTGCAGTAAAAGTAATTTCTTTATACTGCTTAGAGTCGAATATCGGGAAAACATTTCTATTCTTTGCATGATAATATTGTTGCATCATGTTTAAACATATCCACCGTAATATAAATTCGTATAAACATTGGAGTACCTGGCTAGGCTTGGCATCGTCGTACGATCGACCTTACACTGTGAGGTAATCTTGGCAGTGGCTAAATATGTAATAATACTCTAAGGATATATAAGCTGCAAGTTTTTCCAGATTGCATCAATCACTTAACAAAAATATTAAAATTACAATTGAATTACCACAAGAAAATAAACTCATAATTTTTTTAGATTTAACTATCACAAACATAAACCAAAAACATAAATTTAAAATCTTCCCCAAACCACCATACACTGATATTACTATAAACAGCTATTCTAACCACCCCATTACACACAAAATGGCTGCTTTTAATAGTTTTGTACATTGCCTAATTAATATACACCTATGCCCAGATAACTACAACTTGAAATTAAATGTAATAAAACAGATCGCTATAAATATATGCTATAATCCTTAATAGACAAAATATCAATAAGAAACAGATAGAAAAGTTATTCTTAGTTTTCCCTAATAACGAATCCAACGCCAAATGTAATTTTAAAATTTATTTTCAAAAAATAATACTAAAATAGCCTATAAAACTAACCATACTCTAAGTAGATACTTAAAGAGCAATGCATTAAAAACAGACAAAGGCTAAAAATCAGGGTTATATGAATTAGGTTGTGGTATATGTAATAAGGTATATCTAAGGCAGACAGGGTGACAATTTCAAACACTTATCAAAGAACACGAAAGTTCTTAAATTAAGGGTAAAACGGATTCAAATTATGCCAAACATCTTTTGGAAGAACAACACGATTTTAACAACTATTATAAAGTTTTGCATATGGCTAACAACAGTAGAACATTAAACTATTTAGAAATTCTTGAAATAAATAGACGTAAAGACTGAAATATGTTGCTCAACGACCAGCTGTACTTTGGTTTTTCCCCATTATTAAATTTATATAAGTACTTAGGAAACAGATAAAGTGTCGAGGGCTTCATCATAAAATATAGCAATAATACAGATAGGTCAAAAACTTTGTATATGTATAATAGTTTGAAATAATGTTCTGACGAAGACACAGTCAGAGTATGTAAGTCCATGAGAAGTATCATGGCAATGGCTGTGTGTCCTTTACGCTCAAGACCCCAGGTTCAATCCCGAGCGGAACTAAATTTTGTTTACATTAAATTTGATGTCCTCGCCATATGATGAGTTGACCCTTGTGAGTTTTCTCAGTAATATACTAAAATCACTAATAACGCCGTTTAGATTTGGAGAAAAAGCGTCTAAGCAACATAACAACCTCTCATAGGTATGTGTGACAGGTAGGCGGATATCCACCAGTGGATAAAAAAAAACTTGATGATGATGACGATGATATGTCTGAGAATTTTATGTAGAGCGATTATGAACTAAAAGTTAAATATGTTTTATTGTGAGTTTCAGCTGTGAACCAATCCGTAGCAGTTTAGCTATACATCTACGGATTGATGGACCTTATTTCGAGCCCCCAAACAACATATTATTTATTAAGAAAGATATAGTCATTTGCAAAAATATATTGAATTTGAACAAAAAAATTATACGTTACCAAATTAAGCAAAAAAAAGGGGACGAAAATATGTAATATAAAAAAATAATTAAAAATAAGTAATTAAACGAATTTAAAGGACCAATTTTAATAAATAAATTACAGTACAAAACTTACAGGTCTTCAAGTCAGGGCGCAGATAGTGTTAAATTTAATCACCAATATATAAAAACACATCACAAAAAATTACAAACATGTAAAATAACTTTGTATAGACACAAATTATTTTAAAAAGTTTAATGAACCAAGTAAAAAATGTCCCGAGTAACAAAAAATAGACAAATCTTTTTTTTTTTCAAAAAACATAATTATACATGGTATGCACAAACAGACAGCTTCCAATATACAAGTCATAATTGCAGAGCGACTTTTCGTTCTCGCATCGCTACCACTTTCGCGGTCCTGCGATGTTTTAAGTACACCTTTAAATAGATAATTAGGATTATCGGGTAATACGAGGGCTGTTCTCTTTCCGCTGAGCCCATCTAGCAGGCGGTGTTATTTGTGGAACAAATTTTGCTTGACGTTGTGTACCAGTTTGTAGACAAGTATGACAGTTGTCAAATATACCTGAAGATTACTCTAATTAAAGCGTCTATAACTTTAATTTTCACAATATTATATTAAACCATGACGGATGGAAACTCTAAACTGTGTGTCAAAACAATTGTCATGGTTTAATGCAATATAGGAGATCAAGATACATGGGTATATGGTTGGATTTATTAGCTACTTTTTGACTTTAAAATCAAGCTTTTTAAACTGAATTCTGACTTGTCTTTTAGCCGAAATTTGAGTAACATTTTTTTTCCAAAATTTAGCTAAATAATTCCTCATTTTTTGCCTTCTTCTTCATTTATATGATAAATCATCAGTTGCTTCAAATTAAAATAGTATTAACAGAGCCAATCAGTGTAAGAATGAGCTAAGAGGAAATGCAAAGACAACAAATCATGGTTTCGTAGAAATACACTATGACTTATTATGTAAAATATTTTAAGTTTTGGTAGGAACAAAAATCACTTACGCAGGAACTTTTACTGTTAAAGGAATCTAAGTTAGGCATGTAAAACACGCGCCCCTTCTTAAAACTAAAAATTTCGTTTTCTACATTTTATTTTTTTTTTGTAGTTTCGAAACGTATTTTATTAAGAAAATTGATTAAATACAATATAACATAAAAAACATGCATGAAAATACATTTTTATAGGTAGAAAGAATATGTTTTTTAAAGTGGTCAAGTAACAGCGGCTAGGAAATTAGTTTAATTTTAATTTCAATCATGGAGCATCATAAAAAGTATTGGGCTATTTTTTAAGCAAACATTCCTTAAAATTGGCCACTTTTTAAGCAAATATTTATTAAATTACAATAATTTTTAAATGTAGCCAAAATGTAGCAACATTTACTAAAATGTTACCAATAAAAATGCTTACCTGGTTTGCCTTTAGTACTCGCTAAAAAATGGCTAATTTAAGACCCAGGAGCCAGCGTAACAAAATTAACAACGATTACCCCAAGTCGGCGTTTCTTTTTCTATAATATGTGGTGGAATATTTAAACTTTTTATTAGACATTTTGTTTTCTAAATAAATCTTCAGTTTGGTTTAAGTGTAGTTTTGTAGGTTATAAACGTAAATTTGAAAAAGTGGCATTTTTTGGCCATATTATAGCCAAAATAAGCGAAATAAAACTACAATTTTAGTTGAATTTTGAAACAAAAATATGATAATAATATCCATATTTTTTACCTCTCAATTTTTGTTGTTTTAAATGTCATAGTCTGGCATTCCTGTATAGCTATTATTACTATATTTAAACTTAAATACTTGCTAAAATATGTTTGGTTGGCATTTGGGGAAAAATGCCTACTTATTGACCATATTCTTACCTCGATTTCTATTGATTAGAAGTGTCATATTTTGGTATTTTAAACAGCTATTCTTACTATAATTTAACTTCAATACTTAGTAGGATATATTTGGTTTGGTTGGACAGATATTTCTACTTTTTCGTCATTCAATATTACAAAAAAAAAGTTGGAGGTTAAATTACCCCATAAAAGATATTTTTTGACCAAGAAATTAAGCTATAACCTACTACTACATTATATTAAAAATTGCTACTTTTAGAGGCCAAATATCTAATTTGAAGTGAGCTTTCATGGCTAGAAAACAAACCAGAAATCACAAAATTTGACAAATATCTGGATTTTATGTGTCTTTTATCGCTAACTGGCAAAAAAGCTCATCAGCTAATTTGTGCTACTTGGGATGTTGCTGTCAGGACTATTAAAGCTTGGTGTGAAAGCAATTAACACCATTTTACACAAGCATCTGATAGGCCGTAGGCTATGTTCCGCATGGATTCTCCACAATTTGACTCTAGTTCAAAAAGAAGACAGTGTGACGTGGTGTAGATCTACCTTGGATACAACATCATTACAGTGACGAAACGTACTGCTACGACCTCGAAAGACACCAGCAGTCTGCAGTTTCGGTCTTTGAGAACGAATCAGATCCAACAAAAGTAGTTCATGAAAAAAGTTGAAATAAAAAGATAACCGCCACATTCTTTGGGATTAGCGGCATATTTCCATTGTAGAACCAGAAGATCGTCGTATGGTTAATAAGGAGTGTGCTTAACTCAAATAGAGAACTTGCATAAATATTTAAATACGAAAAAATACTAAAGATTATAAGGCCACGTGGTACTGAAACATACCTATAAAAAATCAACTCTATTGCCCCCCCACCCCCGGCCGACAAAAAGCCATAACGTCACCCGACCAAAAATGGGACGTGACGTCATTACGTATACACGAAATCTGGCAACGATGCAACGTTTAACAACAACAGGCGTCATTCTTCAAGCCGTTAGCCAGACGACATTTGTCTTTTTTGCGGTTAATGGACGACATTGATTTGTGATTTCAGTTTTATTAGTCTCGAGTTTATTTTGTTTAGTTTGTTGTTTACGTGAATTATATTAATTTACCAGTAATATACCTTTTTCTTTTAAATAAACATAAAAATTAAACCACAAAATTAAAACAAACAAAACTGCCAATACTGCCATTAACCATGCCATGTGACAGCCAGCTGATATTGCATTTTGGTACATATGTGTCGTTCACGACTGATCTACAGGAGCCGGATGTTGAAAATGTTGCGAACCGGACTACGGATCATTGAAATAGAGACAAAGCAAAATGAAGCGTTCAGTTGTGTTTGTCTATGGTTCAGTCAGTTCTTCGGTTCATTCAATGCATCAACATCGTTTGTATAGCGCGCTTTTCGAACCGGTCTGATTGATAAGAAGAACGAGATGATGGGGTGGATGGGTCGGTCGGTCATTAGCATGTTGAAAGCTGATGAAGCCGTGAAATATGAATTTCTTTATAGCATGAATCTCGGTTAAAAATTTAATTTGGGGTTGGTTGAATTCGTAAATCATCGTAAAAGCATCATATTACACCAGTGTTTAAAACTTATATTTATGTTGTGTGGATTAAATAATGGATTTAAATCTCTACCTTTTTTAGTGCGATGTGTATATTGAAGTTGAGATGGCCTTATAAAGTAGTGATGATATTAGGATGATAGTTAATAAAAAGTATTATAAATAATATTAAAAATCTAAATCTAACAAGTAAACCATAGTTCATGTCTGTAAAATTGATTTTCTGTGAAATAATATAAATTATAATATAACTTACTTTAATAATAAACTTATATAAAAAAAACTTCAACTTCAAAACCACTATAGCAAGACTCTTAAGCCTTATAAGTTAAAAGAATAATATCTTATAGGTATAGTTGGCGGATTACCTTTCTGGAATGACGTCATTTTTGGTTATTTTTGTTTGATTTATGTTAACTGACAGTGACAAAAACATTTTGAAAAAACTCATTGTCGTTTCTTTACAACAGTCAATGCCGGTTTTGGTTATGTGTCTTTCAGAATATATTCGTCAAAATTGACATTGATTTGTTGTGATTCTTTTTAAACTTTTGCAAGATGCCGCGAAGATATAATCAGCAATCACAGCTAATAGTTTTGAATATCTTGGCTTTTTTTCAATTGGAAAAAGAGCAAGCTAAAAATGGAATCCTTCCGCAAACTGATAATATAATTGAACGAGCTTCAAATGCAACAAAACTTAGCCATACAACAATCATAAATATTAAGAAAAGAGGAATAACGAGCGATGAATCCTTTACCTCCAGAATGTCTCAAAAGCAAAAAGAGGTAAAAACAAAAATTACAGATTACTTAAAGAACAAAATAAGAGATACGATCTACTGCATGTAGGCGAAAAATGAATATGTTACAATGCAGACTTTGTTTAAAAAACTAAAAGAGATAAATGAATATTTTAATTTTTCCATCACCTCGCTAAGAAAATACGTAAAAAGTATTGGTTTTAAGTGGAAGAAATCAAATAATAGAAAATACCTGATGGATTTGCCCCACATCGTCCACAAGAGAATCAATTTCTTGAGGGAATATGTCAAAAATCAAAATCTAGGACAAGATGCTTATACCACCGTATTTATTGATGAGACTTGGATTTTTAGTAAAGGTTCGTTTAGAAACAGCTGGCAGGATAACACTATGTCTACAAGTTCTAAAAAAGCTAGTGAAGGTCATCGATATATTGTAGTTCACGCTGGATCAAAGGAAGGATTTATTAAGGGGGCCAGTTTAATATTTAAAAGTGGACTAAAAAGCGGAGATTATCATGACAATATGAACAAGCAAAATTTTGAAAATTGGTTTAAAAATCAGCTGGTACCAAATCTTCCTCCAAAAAGTTTGATAGTGATGGACAACGCAAGCTATCATTCCGGCCTTTTAGAGGATATTCCAAGAAAATCATGGACAAAGCAGAGATTGATTGGATGGTTAAAAGAAAAGAACATTGACTTCCCAGAGAGGGCCATGAAGGATGAAATATGGAGCATTGTAGAAAAAAATTGTAACATTGAAAAAACATTCTACCTTGACGAATATGTGAAACCTTTGGGCCACAGAATACTAAGACTTCCTCCATACCATTGTCAATTTAATGCTATTGAAATGGTATGGTCTGAGTGTAAGAGGAAATACGACCAATACATTGCTAGTCTGAAGGGGACACCATCGGAAGTTTTGGCCATGTGGGAAAAAGCGATAAATGAAGTATCTTCAGAGCATTGGAAAAATTATGTCAGCCACACAGAAAGGGTAATCCAAGAAGCTTGGAAGACAATACAGATATGTGATGCTTCAGACATTGCGCCACTTGTAATTAGTACCGACGAAGACAGCAGTGACGATGAAGAATTTAGTTCTGATTCTGAAGACAGTGAAGGGGAGTAGTTTTTATTTTTAAAGTTAGTTAGTTATACATTAATTTCTCTCTTAGTTTTTAAAGCAAAGTCTGCATTGTAACATATTCATTTTTAGCATACACGCAATAGATCATATCTCTTATTTTGTTCTTTAAGTAATCTGTGATTTTTGTTTTTACCTCTTTTTGTTTTTGAAACATTCTGGAGGTAAAGGATTCATCGTTCGTTATTCCCCTTTTCTTAATATTTTTTCAGTATTGTCTGTAATTGAGAATTAAAATAATTTTGATGAAAATGGGTAACTGGCGTCAATTTATTACATTGCAAACAAAGAATAAGACTAAGATGAAAGAATTTATATTAGTAAAGTCTTATTTGCAAAATAATTTTAGTTTTTGAAGTTATAATAGTTATTTTTGTATTAAGTGTGCAAAATGAGGGTTTTTTTATGGCAATGAGAGTGTTAATTTTTTGCCAGCCATTTTCGACAAGTTGCAGCGCTTTCTGTACAGAAAATGCCAATTTTAAATTCGCTTTAGCCAGTGCTGAACGCACCCCTCCTATCTACATCACTGCATACGTTTAGGTTAGGAATCATCGCTGAAATATAAATAATATAAGAAATACGTTATTTGAAACCAGCGTGACGTCATTCCAGAAAGGTAATGCGCCAACTATATGTATTTATTACTTTGGATAGGCAACCAAACACAAACGAACAGCATAATATTCCGTACGGGCGAACCATCACTATTTTTATTTCTAAAAAGAGTATAAAAAGGGAATTGAAGACTGGGGAGGACGCAACTCATTTTACTCGTCGCGAAAAACTAAAAAAATGTTCGGACAATGCTGTCTATGCTGTCTATAAAACCGATGTTGCATGCTTACAAAGTTTTCAGATGGATGAAGCTACGCATACATACCCAATGCCCAATATGACGAATATGGCCCATCTGTTTTAATGAATTTAAAGAGATCCAAACAAATTTAAACTGATCCAGATCTTTTGAACCGGATCTTTAAAAAGATCCAGATTTCCCATCACATTTTTGTCGGTCGTTGGCAACGTTGCCATACTGGTACGATGTGACGTCAAAGACGACGTAGACAGCGCCAAATGCTGTCGTTTGAAATAATCTGTTTGGGTGCGAAATTTTAGAAATTTATTACATAATAAGTACTGATTTTTAAGGCGTTATATTTTAGATATTTACTTTTTATATGTAAGAGAATACATTAATGTAATAAAAAAAATATGCAAGTTGCCTATTCAAAAAAAACGAAGGATTATCTTGCACCAAGATAATGATCGGGCGCATGCTGTTGCTCCAACACTGAATAGTTTAAAGCCCAAAATATTAAATTAATGAGTCATGCACCATATAGTCCAGACATAGCACCTAATGATTTCTTCTTATTTCGGCGTGTAAAGAATAAATTACAGAGTATACGTTTTACATCGACCGAAGAAGCAGTCGGCACCTTTAAAAGAAGACTGGTTTTCACAGATGCAAAAATGCATTAATTGTGAAGGGGAATACTTTGAAAAATTATAAATACATGTGTTTTGTCAAGTTATGTATTACTTCACTAGGCTCGGCGGAAAGGGAACAGGCCACCGTAGTATAAAACCGATTAAAGTTGAAATCCATTTATAAAGGGAGTCCTTTATTTTTTATTATCGAAATACTTCCTTGTCATTAAATAGAATGGACTAATAGAACACGGTCAATAAGTTAATTAATGAAAAAAACAAACAGATATGGAACGATTAACAAACGATGACGAATAATCCACATTTAAAAAAATTATAAAACGCATTGGTCTCCTAAGGAGTAGTTTTTGAAGATGAAGACAACATAAGTAAAATTACGAGATTATTTTTCACTTCGACACCTAACAAAAAATATATTTTATATTATTTACAAAATTGTATTCTACATTCGTGAATACTTCGATAATAAATCGAAATGTACAGAATATTTAGATATCTCTTCCTAATTATTTAAAAACAAACTTTGAGAACGATATATATCACTATATTCTAGTATTTATCTTCCATATTTATTAAAAACTAGCATCCTCCGTCTCGGCTTTGCCCGAGAGAATAATATGACGAAATCATGTGTATTTGGAGTGAGAATTCTATTTTCTAACATCTGAGTCTGTTCCTTTGTGTTTGTAATGGATTCCTGCATTTAATGCTTCCTCTGTTTTGCACCCCTGCAAGGATGAATTTTGATAAATGCCGAAACACACGTTTATTTTTATTGAAACGTATTTGTGATAAATTTCAAGTCAATAGACTCTATTTTTTCCCGCACAACCTCCTATCCCCTATTTTACCTGTTGAATTTCCTAAAATACTTTCTTATTACTTGCTTAGGTCACAAAAGTAAATTTTGTGGTTCTGGCTTCATTAGTTTCAGCTTTGCGTGTATGAATCAGTCGATCAGTAAGGACTTACGTTTTTATAATATTATAGTATAGATGATTAATGAAAGCGAAATCCGTGCTTCAAAATAAAAAACGAAAACGACATTTTACATGGTATTTTTTTATATTACCCTCCCAAGAAATGTATTACACCGTGAATAAAGTACATTAATATTATCATCATTTGATATAGATTTCCAGGAAGGACGATGCAAATGTCCTCCTAACAGTTTATTTGTTTAATTACAATTTGGAATTTGAAGAGCAATAAAACTATGACAACAATTTCTTAAAGCTTTTTAAAATTACCGCCGAAAAAGTGCTGCAATAAAAATGTTTATATATAAAAATAAAACCGACTTAAAAAAACAGTGAGAAATAAAAAATATTTTAATCTATCTTAGAAATTTAACTTTATGAAGTCGGCGTTCAGCTAAGACTTAATTACTAAGTACAGGGTGATCCAATAATAAGAGGACGTCAGCTGTAGGTTAGAAACCGTTAATGACAGAACTTTAGGAAAAAATATTTATAGGTAAATCGGGCAAGAGAAATCGCTGAAAATTATTTTCAAGTTCGAAAATTGACCGCTAGGTACCATTTTATTTTTTTGAGAAAATCAGCATTATTTGGGGAATTTCGAAAGAACGCCATCTAGTGACCATTATCAAAGTCATTACGGTACAATTTATAGCTCCACGAGTAGAGCAAAAAAAGCACTTTTTTCGAAACCAAGTTAAATAAAATCGGTTTATCGAAAACAGAGATATAGTCAAAAGCAGTGTTATCGTGCGGGTCATACGATTTATCAACGACAAACCTTTTTAGTTTGTTTTTCGTTTATTACGTGTAATCATATACTCCACATAAAATCCGGAAAATGAATTAGATAGACCTATGATATTTTCATATGAAAAAAGAGGATAAACATATAAATACCAGCAAAAATCTTTGACCGATGTCACTTCAAAGTCAGATTGACAAGTCAGTTACAAAATGAGTAATAGAAAACAATTTTCGCGTTTTTTGCATCCACAAGCGAAAAAAATGGTATTAAATCTAATATAATATTACGAAAATGAAAATTCACCGGCCAATATCCAGGAGACAGTAGTAAAAGCTCTGGGAATCGGTATAAGGACTGTGCAGAAAATTGTGCAATTTACGATTTATACACATCAAAAACTAATATAACCCTTCAAGTTTTAAAAGAAGCTTTAAAAAATCGAGGCATATTGGAAATTGGACTAAAATCGTTGTCAAAATTAATAAAAATGTTTAGTTTTCGATATAAAAAGGACTGTAATCGAAGATTTTTATGCGAGTTGCTACATATAGCAAGTCTGCGTATCAAGTTTTTAAAGAAATACACGGAAAATGTTATTTCAAAATTTAGAAAAGTGGTATTTTTAGACGAGACTTAGATATTTTCTAATGGAAGTGGTTCGAAATCTTGGCAGGACGAAGCTGTAACAAGTGTCAAGAGAAAAAGGGATGTGGGACGGGAAAACGGTTCATCATTTTGCATGCAGGTTCTTCAACAGGATTTCTCCCAGGTGCAACTTTACTGTTTTCTTCAACATCCAAAAGTATGGACTACCATGATAATATGAACTGTGAACTGTTTGAAAAGTGGTTCCAACTGATTCCAAATTTAGATGCTCCATCTTTAATCATTCTGGACAATGCATCTTATCATTCAAGAATCTTAAATAAACAACCTACTTCATCCTAGAACAAAAGTGATATTTATGACTAAAACAAAAACAAATTCCTTTTACCCAATATGTTGAAACTAGAACTTCTTTTAATGGCAAAATCTATTAAAAAACCAACAATATATGCCGTAGATGAAATATTACGGGAAAATGGACATAAGGTTTTACGACTGCCGCCATACCATTGCCAGTTTAACGCAATAGAATTAATATAGGCTGGGGCAAAATCATATTACGAAAAACACGTGAACGGTGGTCTTACATCAGATGAAGTGAATTATATTACGCCGGAGTACTGGAAGAAATCTGTGGAACATACGGAGAAATGAATATGGGATTAGTGGAATCGAGAACGAGTTCTAGATATCGAAATAGCACCAATGATCATTGCGCCATTTGAGGACGACTCAGAAGAGGAGGACTTTTTAAGTGATGATGATATTTTTTAGTCTATAATATTAAGAAGTTTCTAAAGGATTATATTAGTCTTTGGCGTGTATAAATCATAAATTGCATTATGAATATCCATTTTTACATTGTAACTTAAGTCTTTTGCCTTTGGATTTTTTCGTGCACATTTCTTAATTTTCTTCGGAAGTAATTATGCTTTTTTTTCATGCACAAGTTTCTGTACATTCCTTATACCGATTCTCAGAGCTTTTGCCACTGGCTCCTGGATATTAGCCAGTGAATTTTAATTTAAAAATTTTTTTATTAGATTTGACACCATTTTTTTGCTTACTTTTTTAGTACATTTGTAATTTTGTAAGCAATAAATAAATAATTATAAAAAACTTGTTCCAATTTTAAAGCGTGTTTAAAATAAGTAAATTTTTTTATTAATTATAAGACTAATTTTGATATATAAAAATCGGTAAAATCGCGTTACCAGAAACTCGGGGCTAACGAAAAATACAACATATATATATATAAATATATATATATATATATATATATATATATATATATATATATATATATATCATAGAAATTTCAATTTCTATACGATTCTTGGTCGCACAGTAATACAAACGAAATAACTCACGGTAAGGATTACTCCTTCACCATTTTGTCGAGAATCGACCAAAACATGCCGCTATGTTTGTTTCCAGGGCCAAGGGCCGGGGCAGATACCACGGTAGCAGATGTCCCTTGGCCCTGGAAACAAACATAGCGGCATGTTTTGGTCAATTCTCGACAAAATGGTGGAGGAGTAATCCTTACCGTGAGTTATTTCGTTGGGTATACGTTTATTTGCAAAATCAAACAATGGGATTAACTTGACGTTTCGTCTATCATAGTAGGCTTTCTCAAAAATTGCTCATTCCTTTGTTTTTCTTTTTATATATGGCTTTCCTTTCCTATCTACAATATATAAGAAAGCCATATATAAAAAAAAATAAAGGAATGAGCAATTTTTGAGAAAGCCTACTATGATAGGCGAAACGTCAAGTTAATTCCATTGTTTGATTTTGCAAATAAACCTATAACAAAGAAAGAAGTCCAATTAATATATACCGGGTTTACGAAACAAATTGAATATATATATATATATATATATATATATATATATATATATATATATATATATATATATTATTATTCAATTTGTTTCGTAAACCCGGTATATATTAATTGGACTTCTTTCTTGGTTATAGGTTTATTTGCAACATCAAACAATGGAATTAACTTGACGTTTCGCCTATCATAGTAGGCTTTCTCAAAAATTGCTCATTCCTTTATTTTTTTTATATATGGCTTTCTTATATATTGTAGATAGGAAAGGAAAGCCATATATAAAAAGAAAAACAAAGGAATGAGCAATTTTTGAGAAAGCCTACTATGATAGACGAAACGTCAAGTTAATCCCATTGTTTGATTTTGCAAATAAACGTATACCCAACGAAATAACTCACGGTAAGGATTACTCCTCCACCATTTTGTCGAGAATCGACCAAAACATGCCGCTATGTTTGTTTCCAGGGCCAAGGGCCATCTGCTACCGTGGTATCTGCTCCGGCCCTTGGCCCTGGAAACAAACATAGCGGCATGTTTTGGTCGATTCTCGACAAAATGGTGAAGGAGTAATCCTTACCGTGAGTTATTTCGTTTGTATTACTGTGCGACCAAGAATCGTATAGAAATTGAAATTTCTATGTATATATATATATATATATATATATATATATATATATATATATATATATATATATATATATATGTATTTTTCGTTAGCCCCGAGTTTCTGGTAACGCGATTTTACCGATTTTTATATATCAAAATTAGTCTTAAAATTAATAAAAAAATTTACTTATTTTAAACACGCTTTAAAATTGGAACAAGTATTCTATAGTTATTTATTTATTGCTTACAAAATTACAAATGTACTAAAAAAGTAAGCAAAAAAATGGTGTCAAATCTAATAAAAAAATTTTTAAATTAAAATTCACTGGCTAATATCCAGGAGCCAGTGGCAAAAGCTCTGAGAATCGGTATAAGGAATGTACAGAAACTTATGCATGAAAAAAAAGCATAATTACTTTCGAAGAAAATTAAGAAATGTGCACGAAAAAATCCAAAGGCAAAAGACTTAAGTTACAATGTAAAAATGGATATTCATAATGCAATTTATGATTTATACACGCCAAAGACTAATATAATCCTTTAGAAACTTCTTAATATTATAGACTAAAAAATATCATCATCACTTAAAAAGTCCTCCTCTTCTGAGTCGTCCTCAAATGGCGCAATGATCATTGGTGCTATTTCGATATCTAGAACTCGTTCTCGATTCCACTAATCCCATATTCATTTCTCCGTATGTTCCACAGATTTCTTCCAGTACTCCGGCGTAATATAATTCACTTCATCTGATGTAAGACCACCGTTCACATGTTTTTCGTAATATGATTTTGCCCCAGCCTATATTAATTCTATTGCGTTAAACTGGCAATGGTATGGCGGCAGTCGTAAAACCTTATGTCCATTTTCCCGTAATATTTCATCTACGGCATATATTGTTGGTTTTTTAATAGATTTTGCCATTAAAAGAAGTTCTAGTTTCAACATATTGGGTAAAAGGATTTTGTTTTTGTTTTAGTCATAAATATCACTTTTGTTCTAGGATGAAATAGGTTGTTTATTTAAGATTCTTGAATGATAAGATGCATTGTCCAGAATGATTAAAGATGGAGCATCTAAATTTGGAATCAGTTGGAACCACTTTTCAAACAGTTCACAGTTCATATTATCATGGTAGTCCATACTTTTGGATGTTGAAGAAAACAGTAAACTTGCACCTGGGAGAAATCCTGTTGAAGAACCTGCATGCAAAATGATGAACCGTTTTCCCGTCCCACATCCCTTTTTCTCTTGACACTTGTTACAGCTTCGTCCTGCCAAGATTTAGAACCACTTCCATTAGAAAATATCTAAGTCTCGTCTAAAAATACCACTTTTCTAAATTTTGAAATAACATTTTCCGTGTATTTCTTTAAAAACTTGATACGCAGACTTGCTATATGTAGCAACTCGCATAAAAATCTTCGATTACAGTCCTTTTTATATCGAAAACTAAACATTTTTATTAATTTTGACAACGATTTTAGTCCAATTTCCAATATGCCTCGATTTTTTAAAGCTTCTTTTAAAACTTGAAGGGTTATATTAGTTTTTGATGTGTATAAATCGTAAATTGCACAATTTTCTGCACAGTCCTTATACCGATTCCCAGAGCTTTTACTACTGTCTCCTGGATATTGGCCGGTGAATTTTCATTTTCGTAATATTATATTAGATTTAATACCATTTTTTTCGCTTGTGGATGCAAAAAACGCGAAAATTGTTTTCTATTACTCATTTTGTAACTGACTTGTCAATCTGACTTTGAAGTGACATCGTTCAAAGATTTTTGCTGGTATTTATATGTTTATCCTCTTTTTTCATATGAAAATATCATAGGTCTATCTAATTCATCTTCCGGATTTTATGTGGAGTATATGATTACACGTAATAAACGAAAAACAAACTTAAAAAGTTTGTCGTTGATAAATCGTATGACCCGCACCGATTTTATTCAACTTGGTTTCGAAAAAAGTGCTTTTTTTGCTCTACTCGTGGAGCTATAAATTGTACCGTAATGACTTTGATAATGGTCACTAGATGGCGTTCTTTCGAAATTCCCCAAATAATGCTGATTTTCTCAAAAAAATAAAATGATACCTAGCGGTCAATTTTCGAACTTGAAAATATTTTTCAGAGATTTCTCTTGCCCGATTTACCTATAAATATTTTTTCCTAAAGTTCTGTCATTAACGGTTTCTGACCTACAGCTGACGTCCTCTTATTATTGTATCACCCTGTACTTAGTAATTAAGTCTTAGCTGAACGCCGACTTCATAAAGTTAAATTTCTAAGATAGATTAAAATATTTTTTATTTCTCACTGTTTTTTTAAGTCGGTTTTATTTTTATATATAAACATTTTTATTGCAGCACTTTTTCGGCGGTAATTTTAAAAAGCTTTAAGAAATTGTTGTGATAGTTTTATTGCTCTTATATATATATATATATATATATATATATATATATATATATATATATATATATATATATATATAGGGTGATTCATGAGGAAATGTCAATACTTCAGGTACATATTCAGGACCAAAAAATTAACATAAAAGTCTATATAAATAAGTGTCCGCAAGGCCTCAGTTCTCGAGATACAGGGTGTTAAAGTTTTTATTTAATTTTCCTATTTTTTAAATGAAATCTATGATAATGTAAATAATGGAGTGAAAATTGATATACGGGGTTTTTTTGGTATGACAAATTCGAATCTAATATTAGTATTGCTCTTACTTGTAGGGGGCGCCACCTACATGTCTTTCTACTCCTTCGAACAATCACAACTTTTTGGTACAGTCTTGTATTACATTTTTGAGTAAAACAAATTATTCCCTTGCCATTTCTACGTCAAAAAGGTATACCTGTTAAAAGTGGATACGAGCAATCGATTTCGGCGCATGGAATTTTTTATCGCAAAATTTTAAAAGTTTGTTATTTTGTCCAAATTTAAACGCATCGTGGCACAAAAGCTTTGAAATGAAAGACTAACACATTTTTTTGAGGTGTGCATTCAGTGCCTCAGACATAAACTAAACAAAAGGTATTTAATTTTTATTAAAATTGTTATTATTAAGTTGTTTTTAATAAAATCTAGGTTACGTTTTATAATTTTCAAAAATTCCACCATTTGCTTCTAAGCACAGGTCAGCTCTTTGGTGTATAGCTCGGGTTGCTCTGTGGATATATTCGGGCGCATTTCTTAGTTTTTGTGCTGCGTTTGTTATCCGATCCAATAATGCTTCTCTTGTATTTACTTTAGTGGAATATACCAGTAATTTGAACCATCCCCAACGACAATAATCCAAAGGATTAAGGTCTGACAATCTAGGTGGCCAATTAAACGGACCTCCCCGACCAATCCATCGGTTTGGAAAGTTTTGGTTTAAAAAATCTCTTACAAGTAAACTGTAGTGTGCAGGGGCTCCATCATGCTGCAAATACATGTTTTGTCTTACATTGAAGGGAACATCTTCTAATAGATTTCGCAAGTGATTTTCAAGAAAGTTTAAATATTTTTCTCCTGTAAGACTACCGTCGATTATAAATGGACCAATTAAATGACCATTTAACATTCCACACCACACATTAATGCTAATTTTATGTTGGAAAAAATGTTCTACTGTAGCGTGAGGATTTTCATAGGACCACCGGTGTTCATTGTGAAGATTATTTATACCGTCACGCGTGAACTATGCTTCATCAGTGAATAAAACATACCTATACAACCTTCGATCTTCATTAATCCAGTTACAGAATTGCATTCTCAACTCAAAATCACACTCCTGCAAATGTTGAACCCGTTGTAAATGAAATGGGTATAAACAGTTAATGTGAAAATTTCTCCAAGCAGACGATTGTGTAATTTGATAAGTATCTGCAATCCGCCTAGTGCTTATGCTTGGATCACTTTCGACAGCATTGAGTATAGCCTCTTCTACTTCAACGTTGGGTCCCGATTCGCTTTCAGATACAATTTTCGCACTTGGAAACATTCCAGATTCTCCAGCAGTAGTGAAAACTTGTTGAAAAACTCTTCTATCTGGCACCCTTCTATCTGGAAAACGACGCTGGTACTCCGCGACTGTTTGAATTGCAACCCCATTGCAGAAGCCATAGACGAATATCATATCTGCATATTCACGATGCGAGAATATCACAGGCATAATGACGTATTTAGATCTAAAGTTTCTTAAATGATTATTGTCAGATAATAAAAGTTATGAACAGAAATTGACAGTGACAAAATTGGATCTTATTATTAACTGACATTACTATTGCTAAGTAACAGGAAAAACGATGAGAACACCAACAAGCAGTTGTTCTGTCAGGCAAGGCACACTTCTATTTTTTTACAATACATGCATACTTTATGTGAATTTGATAAAAAAAAATCACATGCGCCGAAACTGTTTTAAATCCAAATATCTCGAAAACGGTTGCTCGTATCTACTTTTAACAGGTATACCTTTTTGACGTAGAAATGACAAGGGAATAATTTGCTTAGCTCAAAAATGTAATACAAGACTGTACCAAAAAGTTGGTACGTAGGTGGCGCCCCCTACAAGTAAGAGCAATACTAATATTAGATTCGAATTTGTCATACCAAAAAACCCCCGTATATCAATTTTCACTCTATTATTTACATTATCATAGATTTTATTTAAAAAATAGGAAAATTAAATAAAAACTTTAACACCCTGTATCTCGAGAACTAAGGCCTTGCGGACACTTATTTATATAGACTTTTATGTTTTTTTTTTGGTCCTGAATATGTACCTGAAGTATTGACATTTCCTCATGAATCACCCTGTATATATATATATATATATATATATATATATATATATATATATATATATATATATATATATATATATATATATATATATATATATATATATATATATATATATATATATATATATATATATATATATATATATATATATATATATATATATATATATATATATATATATATATATATATATATATATATATATATATATATATATATATATATATATATATATATATATATATATATATATATATATATATATATATATATATATATATATATATATATATATATATATATATATATATATATATATATATATATATATATATATATATATATATATATATATATATATATATATATATATATATATATATATATATATATATATATATATATATATATATATATATATATATATATATATATATATATATATATATATATATATATATATATATATATATATATATATATATATATATATATATATATATATATATATATATATATATATATATATATATATATATATGATTTTGCAAATAAACCTATACCCAAGAAAGAAGTCCAATTAATATATACCGGGTTTAAGAAACAAACTGAATATATATATATATAATTATTCAATTTGTTTCTTAAACCCGGTATATATTAATTGGACTTCTTTCTTGGGTATAGGTTTATTTGCAAAATCAAACAATGGAATTAACTTGACGTTTCGCCTATCATAGTAGGCTTTCTCAAAAAGTGCTCATTCCTTTATTTTTTTTATATATGGCTTTCTTATATATATATATATATATATATATATATATATATATATATATATATATATAGCCTGCATTTTTCGCATGCGTGGCCCTTAATTTTAGACTGAAATTTGAAGAAATCGGATAAGTAGTTTTTTATCAGACATACCTGCAGACAGACGGAATTGGGAAAATATGTTTTCGGGCATCTAGGGACCCTTAAACGTAAAGATCTGAAAAAATCTCACGAGGGAAGTAATAACTAACTATCTTGTGTTTTTAACAAAAGTGTATAATATTTTTGCAAAATTAATTTTTTTTCTTATCACAATACAAAAAAAACAACTGTATAAGTGGTTGGATTTTTAGGTCAAGCGGGGCTCATAATTTTTGGTGATTGATAAAAAAATCTCACTTTCATCATTAAGTGGCTGTATAAACAGAACATATTCTGATTGTTCCACTGATCCGAACCGCCTTCCGACTTTATTAAGGCGCTTGCCATTTTGTGTATTTTTGTTTTTGCCAACCAAAAAATTTTAACCAAATACATATTTAGCGAATTTTCTTATTTAGTCCCTCGGCATTTAATATATAAAATAATATTAAGTGGCTTTCTTAATAACATTGCGTAATATAATAAAAAAAACTATTTTCTTTCTCTCTGTATATTTGTAAATAGCCCATCGAGATTTAATAGGTCGATAAAAGAATCACACAACATTTTGGTATTCACTGTGTTTTCTGATTTGATTTATAATGTTGGTGACCTTTGGACCCGCACGATGAGACCGCATTCGACTATATCTATATTTTTATTTTCGAAAATAGAAAAAAAAACATATCTCAATTATGGATATTTAGGAAAAAAATGGCATTTACACTTTTGTGTTGCTGTTACTATTCCTAGCATTTTGCAACCCGCAAACTTCCTTCCAGATGTGCGTCTGTAACTCTCGACCTTGTTTTAGACTTCATATTCTTCATACGGGAAAACAGCTGCTCGCACACATATGTATTCCCAAACAGAGAGATCATTTTCTGGGAATTTTTTCGGATTTCGGACAACGAGTTTTGATCGACATATTTTGAATAAAAATCAAGACATCATCATTTTCTGGCATCTCTTCAACGGATACACTGAATGGTCAGGCAAAGAGATTGATGTAATTTTCATTATCTGTGAAGTCAAAAAACCTTGATTGGAACTCTTTTTTGAGTAAATCTAGTGCTGCGACATATTTATCCACCTCTGGACATTCGCAACTTTTCAGTTTAGGAAAGTGCGTAAACTCTTTTTCAACAACTGATTTTTCCATAAATCCAGTTTAAACTCAAATGCCTTCACAGTATCTGCTAGCTGGGGCCGCCTAAAAAAGGTTGTGGGAGGGCCCCAAAAAAATTCGACACGCTACTGTAAACACGAATCTATTTTACTGCCACGCCTGCGCGTGTGAAGTAATAATAATTAACATTTATTTAAAATTTAGAAAATACATTTAGTATAATACTAATACAAGAACATTAACATGCAATGCCATTTAAAATAAATGTTTGTTCTGCACGTATTAGCAGACATAAAATATAGAAATATATTTACTTCTTAAAGCTTTATATTATAGCATTTATAAACTCAGAACTAATTAACCAATACATAATGTTAAATTACAGCAAGTTTACGAAAATGGTTGATCACACACTTCCAATTTTCTCAGTTATTTATTTTTAGTAATAAGGTATTGTTAAATTTAAATTTTTTTTAACTGTTTTATTTTCTCAACCTTCAACATCTTCAGTAATTTAAATCTACACTATTGTGCAATTGAAGTGGAATTTTTTAAAATTTAACCTGAATTTAAATGGCTACAATTGTAAACAAAATAATTTGTTTACAAACGGATTTTTACATTTTGTAGGCTTATGTTTGTTAATATTTTTGTGGCATGTGTGTTTTTCGCCGGTAAAATTTGCGTCGAAAAAGTAGGGACCTATAATTCTATTTTGAAATATTCCAGCCCAAACATTAATTTTCTCGGGATATTGCGTATGAGCCACTTGAGCCCAATGGGGATTCTCTGTAGACCAATATCTACAGTTTTGTCGGTTGACAGTACCATTAAGAAAAAAGGTGGCTTCATCGGAAAATAAAATATTTCTACAAAAGAATGGATCCAGGTTGCACCGCTCTTGCATACTTTCGCAAAGCTCAAGTCGGCGGTCAAAGTCGTCTTCATTTAATTCATGGATTATTCTTATTTTGTAGGGATGATACTTTGCCGTGTGCAGAATATTTTTTACCGATGATTGACTAAGGTTTAAATCTTGCTTTGGTCTGATGTATACAAGGGATAAGACAAAAGTAGTTTTTTTTACGTGAACTTTGCCAAGAGCGAGAATTTGCAAATCTGAAATTATTTTGAATATATATATATATATATATATATATATATATATATATATATATGTACTCAGTAAATGGGTTCTTAGGAAAAACTAATTTATAAAAATTTTGTTATCTGATTTGTTTCTTTCTATTCTATTAATTGATTTTTATAATACGCATTTTTTTCAACATTTTTATCCCTAAATTAAAAACCTTATTAAGGAGACTATTCTTTTGATCGTTTTGGGTTCTCCAAGGACGGAAATGCAATTTTGCCTTTCCGAATGTTAATCTTACTTCAGGGGCGTACTACTTAATTTTTTCAGACCGTTATACATATGTCTTATTTTCTTAAATTAGACTTTGGCTCCTGAATTACTTAAAGGGTATTTTTACTTTTTATTTTTGATAAAAGTGACTTCAAACCTCGGGACGGATTTTTAATTTTATAGAATTATTACCCGTAGTCTGAGTAAATTTGATTATTTTTCACACCTATTTTCTTATTAATATAAAAAGTACTTTTTTTTTAAATTACCAATTCTAGACACATTTTAATTAAGGTTATACCTAACTGAGTATGTTTTCTTCTTTATTAATAAGTCTTCGTATACAGAGTGTCCAGAAAATATATATTTATTAAAACCTTTATGCAGGGTGGGGCACAACTTACCTGTCCGTCTCTAACTACTGAACGGTACTTTCTTTTTAAATGAACTTTCCGGGATATATGCAGATCAGATAGATCTACATTCTAAGTTATTATCAGGTAAACGGGGTGCGTCAAAAATACGTGTCATATTAAAATTACTTTTTTTAATGGAATAAAAGGTCAAATTTTAATTAATTAAAGGTTGTCTTTACCTAATGACGGCATAACTATACTAAAAAATACGGAAATTATTAACAAACTATTGGACTTAGATATAACTACCTAACCTAACCCTAAATTCCAATTGAAAGTGTAATTTCTTAAAATTCACCTTTAATTTAAATGGTTTGCTTGTAAACGCTTTTTTACATTTTGTAGGCTTATGTTTTATTAACCTTTTTTGAGGATCTAATGTTTTGAACACATTTTTGCGTAATGCAGTATTTAATGCATTGGTATCTTCAGAAGATTTTGTTGAAGAACGATACAATGGAAATGCATCAAAGGAAGATTTTTCTGCTGTTTTTTCATCAAACCCACATGCCCTTCATTTTTTCCTACCATGGATGGTGCACCGTCTGTTGCAACTGCAGAAACGTTTGTTAATTCTAAATTATATCTCTCAGTACTGTCATAAAACACTTATAAATATCACATCCTTTTTTAGTTCATTTAACCGGATAGAGGGCAGCCATCTCTTCAGTGATTTCAAAATTATTATCAATGCCCGAATAAATAGAGCTAATTGAGCGGTATCGGTTAAATCTGTATTTTCGTCGAGCGCAAGAGAATAGTATACGAACTCCAAAACAGAGATACATTCACTTGAAAGTAAAAATGTTTGACCTTCTCCCACCATTTTATTTTTGAAAATAGACAAAAATGGTTTCAAGCAAAAAAAGTGCGTAATTATTTGAAGAATACAATATTTTCAATATACCTCAATTATAGAAATTTCACAGAAAATTGGCATTTACACTTTTCTGTTGCTGTTACTCCCCCCAGCGGCCAACGGTCGAACTTGAAAATAATTTACAGCGGTTTTTCTTGCCCGATTTACCCCTAAATATTTTTTCCTTAAGTTCTGTCATTAACGGTTCCCGAGCTACAGCCGACGTCCTTTATTTTTGAACCATCCTGTACATCACAATAAAAATATTCATTTCTTGTATCGAGAATCCTAATGCCTAATATCTCAAGTATAGAACGAATAAAAATAATTGTTTAGTTATTTAATACATTTAACATTCATTGAAATGTATAATAACGGAAATCGCTCTACAGAAAATAAATTAACAAATCCCGCCACTAATTCAAGGGTAGTACCTAAAGGTACACTCAAATAATTTTTTTTACGTGTCAAATATATTTCACGCACTGAATTGTAAGGCATTATGGTAAAGCATTTTAAACTTATCGCGGAAAATCTCTCACTTTTAAAAATGACGTCATTCCGTTATTTCTATTTTTTTCCACTATACTTACTACGAGACCAGCCCGGTAATAATTTGAACAGATATCATGCACGAACATTCAAATTGAAAAAATTCCAGAACTTTTTGATAGTCAGGTAAAAAATAATATACCTAAGAATTGACTTCCGGGTTTTCGTTGTCTAACCTATTTTTGTTGTTATATCTACTAACAAAACTTTTCTCTGCTTATCTCAAATTAATTTTCAAACTAGCCTTGTAAAATATTTGTACTCAAAATCATGACATACAAAAAATTCTTATTTGATTAAGGTTTGCCGTTACCTCACAATATTCTCATTTTCATGGGCTTTGCCACTAGTTCTAGCAGTGACGATCTATATCTACCGCCACGTGTGACGTAGGATGTATAAATTAGTCTAGATTGCTACAATTTTTATTTGGTTTAAGAACAAAGAGTACAACATTGTCGTGAATTACAGCCGCATATTGCTTCATAATTCCCCACATCCCCCTTATATAAAACCGGACAGCTAGTTTCCCAGAAAATTTCTGGGAAATATATAATGATGTTTTAGTACCTACATTGATATAGCTATGACGTACACTTTTTTCTGTTTATCATGTTCTAGATACTTATACATTACAAAGTAAGATTCAGAAGTGATTACAACCTTAATGTACAGCACTTACTGCACACATTTGCGCAAAAAAAACATTTTCCAACCGCATTTCGAGTTGTCACCAGTACAAAATAAATATAATTAAATCGAACTTTAGCAAATTGCTTTCATGTTTACAATTCGGAAAGCGTGTTAATCAAGCTCCCATGACCTGTTAATTAATACTTTGGAATTTATTTAGGACTTGTTGGACCCGTTAATTGGTTTTAACATATTGTGATTAAGCCTATCTAATAGACTCAAATTAACAGAAGCCCGTTACCACTTGTGTAACTGATATGTTTGTGCGTTTTAGTACTGTTGCTTCAAAACGTCTTTGAAAATCAAATTAAAATACTAAACGTACATCAGAAAAGATGAATTGATAATTTCGATCCAAATCTCACTAGCAAAAAATTAACCTAAGCATTATTTCGGTGGCAATTATTGATCACGTGGTATATTGCGGCGTATTTACGGCTTTATTTAAAACTAAATTAATAGGTCACAACTGCCAGTTACGCTGAAAAACTTGATTCTTTCCATCTCTGGGGGCTCTATTTGAAACCTGTGTACAATACCCTTGCAATTTCTGTGATTGTAAATTTCATGCGTGAACCGAGATACAATACGTCACAGTATTGGCTCTTTCGCCGACGAAACTAAAGGAAAACTTTGTCGCAATATTTTAATTAAAGAGCTGTACAGTTTCTCCATTACTGAGAAGTTATCGTGATCGCTATACCTAATAGCCTTAATTTTAAGTACCAAAGTTATTTTGCAAATTACTTTACTGTGAAAGGCAGCTTGTTCATCGGCAGCACTAGGTGAATTCGTTCAAAGTTAAAATTAATAATTGTATATGATGAACATTTTTATAACTGAGTTTTTTGCTTATTTAGTTCAAAGGAAAATTAGAATCTTTTCTCCTTTCTATTAATTAGTTTCTAACCGTTCTAACTTTCTTACTTTAAAAGATTTTTTTTAATAAAAAAAGACACAGATAATATTTTTAATAATTGTTAGTGTTAAATGGAACACATTATTTTAATGACTGAATTTCAAGAAACAACAAGAAACCAAGAGTCACGAATCGAACAGGTTAACAAAACTACCAGTGATAAAAAAAGACGTTTTTTAAAAATAATACTAATATATACTACATCTCCCTTTTTATCAAAACTAATAAAAGTAACTCTAAATAATCTATAATATGCACTAAAGTGTGCTTGTCATTGACAAAACAAGATATACCTACCAACTTTACAGTGTGTCCCAAATAAGTAACAATTCAAATATATGATGTATTTACAAATAAATAATTATAGTATTAAATTAAGGATTATATCGTAGAGGAGGCTTGATTGGCCTACCCTTTTTAGTCTGAGGTGGTGGAACAAAGATATCAGAATCACGTGAGGTGAATATGGAATCATCAGCTTCAAATATGTTGTCATCATCGATTGTGATGACGTCATCACTGTGTTGCACCCTCTCATTTTAACTTTGATCATTATCCAAATTATTAATATTACTTTCAGGTATTAAAGCTAAAAATCTTCTATTTCTGTCTAAAATTGAACCGTTTTCCAGCTTAACTTTTGTCTCGATCATTCGAAATGACTTTTCCCGGACGCCACTGAGAACCGCAACCATTCACTTGAACCATCACTTTTCGATTTTGATTCAATACAATTGCCAGCTTGTCATAAAACATTTTTTGTTTAGATTGTTTGAACATAAGTTTACCCTTAACATTATTTTGAACCAAAGGACTCAATAAAGTATCCAATACAGGTAAAGTACATCTCAATCTTCTTGACATGAGAAGTTGAGCAGGACTTCCCAAATTTGGCGAAAGCGGGGTATTTCTGTATTGCAGTAATACCAAACGAAAATCTTTTTTCTCATCTTTAGATTTTTTCATTAATTTTTTACTTGTCTGAATGGTTCTCTCGGCCATTCCATTACTTTTGGGATACCTAGGATATGACGTAATATGTTCAAAATTCCATTTTGTGGAAATATCTTTAAATAAGTCACTTGTATACAGAGGATCGTTTCCGAGAATAAAGTTTCAGGTATCCCATGTCTTGCAAATATAGATTTTAGATTATTTATGACATTTATTGATGCGGTGTTATTTTTTAAGCAAATTACTTCAACATATTTTGAAAATGAAAGGTCACACCCCACTTTCTGCCAAGGTAAATCAGATACATCATGGGGCATTAGTGTTTCTTTTTGTTGTGTGTTTCTATATTTTAAACAGACCTGACATTGCTTTAATTAAAACATTATCAATTTGTGCGTGAATAGTTGGCCAAAAAACACACTCATTAGCAATAAGTTTAGTTTTCTCAACACCTTGATGGCTATAATGAATTTTTTCCAAGGAAGGCTTTTCTAAGCATTTAGGAATAAGTAGACGGTTTTTAAAATACAAAAAATCTTTGTATTGAAAAATATGTTCTTTATTTTCATATCCAAATTTAAATTCGGCAAATTGTTTGTAGTTTTTTGGCCAGCCAGTGTTTATAAATATCTTTAATTTATTCAATATTGCGTCATTTTTTGTTTCTGTTTCAATTTTTTAAATAAAATTGCTATCAAGAAAAATAATTTTTATAATCTAACAGCCACACTTGTGCTTCAAAATCCAAATCCATTTCTTTTATATTATCTGAGTCTTCATTTGTTAAAAATGCTCTTGAAAGTGTATCTTCTAGATACAAATATTTACCAGGGGTGTAAAATATGTTTATTTCAAATTTTTGCAATCTTATAAGCATTCGTTGTAATTTTATGGGACAATCAACAAGGGGTTTCGCAAAAATCGAAATTAAAAGCTTGTTTGTATATTAATTGGTTGACCATAAACAAATTGAAAAAAAATTTCAGATCCAAATACAATGCTCAATAACTCCTTCTCGATTTGCGCGTAACGTTTTTCTGTTGTGGTTAGAGCACGTGAAGCATACGCGCAGGGTAAATTTCCCTGTAATAACACTGCTGAAATTCCTTCCTGAGACGCGTCTACAGAAATACATGATTCCCTATGGAAGCGTAGGTTCGTATCCTACCGACTGCGCCATGTTAAATAAAAGACACTATTTTAATGACTGAATTGTATTCCCTTCCTGAATAATAAGAAACCATGAAGGTCACGAGTCGAACAGCTTAACAAAACTACCAGTGATAATAAAGACGTATTTTAAAAATGATACTAACATATACTACAATTAGGCTCGAAACCTTTAAAACCGATTAAACTACTATTGCAGTAAAATGTAAACAGGATTACATTTTCGAAAAACAATAAAGAATATAGGTCTGAATTTAAAGAAGTCGACCTGATGATCAAGGGCGCAGACGGACTGCATGGGCCCTGATGCTAACAGATGTCTGGGCCTTTATAAGTTTTATTCTTCAAAATATATTTACTTGTAAGTTCATTAGCCTGAAAAAATTATTTATTAATTTAATTTCAAATTTTGTGTAAGTATTAAATGTGATATACAGATAAACTGGTAAAGTTGTGGTAGGAATTAAAGATGACGAAACACAATGGCGGCCCAATAAAATAAACGTGATATAATAATAATAATAAACTGATACGAATTCAACATGACGTAACAAAATGGCGCCCAATAAAAATGTTTGAGAAGACATAACATATGTTACTAAATGACTATGTACTAAACTAAATCGGCTTACAATTCATTATTCCAAATAAAAACAAAGATTAATAACGAGGGAAGTTCACTTCCATGTAACACCTGATTTTTGAGAGGGTGATTTTTCCCCATTACAACATTTTATTTGACCGCCATTTTGTTCCGCCATCTTGAATAGGTACCAAAATTTTATCAGTTTATCCCTATACCATAATTAATAATAGCAAACAATTTAGTAGAGAATGATTACAGGACTTTGTGTACCAAATTTAAATAAATTATCTTAAGAAATGTACAAGGTGCAATAAAAAAACCAAAAAAAAATTAAAAAATGTAGCAGCCTGTATCTTGAAAACGAAGCA
The DNA here is from genome assembly GCA_030620095.1 of Kuschelorhynchus macadamiae. NCBI lineage: Eukaryota > Metazoa > Arthropoda > Insecta > Coleoptera > Curculionidae > Kuschelorhynchus > Kuschelorhynchus macadamiae. Next base: position 3,779,738 of record JAUTXW010002691.1, on the reverse strand, counting down.
ATTCTGGACCCACGTTCTTATGAACTTTTTTTCTTATTTTTATGAAAGGAATATACCATATAATTGTACTGAATTTTGAATCACCCGATATATATACCGGGTGACAATGAAACTAATACCCAGGGCGCCATATGAAAACAGCTACAGATAAAAATATGGAATTTGGAATGTTGATAGGGTTTAATATTGTGAACATTTGTAACATAAAAACAATTGAATATCGTTTCCGGTTTCCCCGAAAATGACCGCGACTTCGTTATTATAAATACCCTTTATATTTTGTGTTTTTTGAACTCTCTTAACAATTCTAAACAACATAACTTTTATCTAAAATGTATAGTTTTCCAAATAAAGCCGCTTAAAAATGTGCCATAGTTCCCACTTAATTGTATTTTATGCAAAAAGTAAGTGGAGTAAGCCAAGATAAAAAGAATCACGGTTATTTACCCTTTATTCAAGCCTTCATCCAACAAAATGTCAAAAAAGAATATTCCGAGTTTTAAAGAAAATGTGTTTTTCGCAAATCGATTTTTCAAGTTTTGATCAGACCCTATACCATAACGGGTCAACTGAGTGTTTTTCGCTTTGGATAAATATTAGCAGATAAAAATAGGGTACCTAATTTTCAATTTTACAGTTGTTTATGAAAGTTAAGTTAATGATAGCTTAACCTAGTGTAATAACTACCCATGAATCATAAACCACACAGGATAGTTACTTCTCGTAAGCGTAACGTTCGCTGTTTTTGGCCGACCGCAAAGGTCAATGACCGGGTGAGTGACGTACTCCGGCCTTGTCAGTCTAAAGATTTAGTAGCTCTGTAATAAAAATTTGCCTTTTAAGCATTGTTTTCTCAATATTCTTTAGTTTTTACAAGTGGTTATATGTCAAACAAGTTTGAAAAAGTGTTGTTCGTGCATAGTGAAACGTAATTAGCTAAGAAAAGAACTAAAACTTCTTTTATAATTGATATATTTACTTCTGCAGAAGTCTACATAACAAAAAACAATGTATGGGAATATGTGAGCTGTGTATAATTGCAAAAATAGTTACAAAAATCACTTGCCAGGTATAACTTTTCATAGGTTTCCAAAATTAATTATTATGAAGAAAGAGTGTGTACACCGGTGCAGTAAAAAAATGTTAGCTATAAATATATTTGAATTTTTTATTGTTTTTTTATTAATTTTTCAGGCAAGTTGTGTTTTTTTAACATATAGCAGGTACTTTTAATTTTAATGTTTGCTCTGGATTGTTGCTTTTTTAGTATTATTGCAAATCTCAACCTTGTTAATTAATCTAAAAGTTGTTTATACTTAGGTATCAAAAGCCTCTGTAGTTATTGGGTTTTTTGTTTCTATTTTCGTTGTAAATGTATGACAATAGTAAAAATTATTAAAAAATCGTAGTATCATGTTTTTTACTTTCCTAATTGAAAATCACTTTACCTATTTGCTGTTTAAATTAATACATTTAGGTACCTAAATTACGGAAAAGTGCTTATTTCTATGTAACGGTTTGGGGCAACCTGTCATAAAAGTACTTAATATAACAAAATTTCATGAATTAAGAAGTCACTCATAATAATATATTTTTGTCTTGACATAATGTTTAAAATATTTCCTAATCATTTATTTTTATGTCCAAATATGAATTTCTAAAACATTTTGATGAGCAAATGACCATTGCTTATTGACTGAAATTCATATGGTAATGTTGCTCTATTAGTTTAATATAAAATTTGCATTAAAAATTAATATAACAGCATCAAAAGGCCATACTATCCTCATATAGAAACAACGCAATAAACTTGTTTCGAGCAGGCCAGGCGACGTCACTTCAGCAAGGCCGCTCCCGCTAAACTGACAGAAATAAATCGCCGATGTAACTATCCTGCGTGGTTTAAAGTTCTTGATAACTACCTATAAACAAAGTTTTGCTAAAATTAAAATAATAATATCAGCTTTGACAGAGGTTGCTATGGTTTTTAAAAACAATCGATTTTTGACTAGTATCTTTTAACACTTGCGGCCTTGGTAGATTGTTGCACTTTTTGTAAATTCTCGTGCTTTATTTCGAGTCTCTATTGATGTAGACTACAAGTTCTTTGTAATCTCTTTAAAATTGCAAGTTTTACAAGTGCGGAACAAATAGATATGCTTCTCGTTTATGGCGAGTGCTTGCAAAATAAAAGGCAGGCTCAAACACTCTACGCAGAGCGATACCCCGACAGAAACCAACCCTGCTATGCCTATTTTCCGTGGCTAGTACAACATTTGAAAACAGTTCCCCAAAGAAAATAAAGGAAAGTTCATTATTAGTGAAAAAGCTGAAATAAACGTTCTGGCATGTGTGAATGCTGATCCAAGTACTTCTACTCGCCAAATTGAAAGTGAAATTGGAGTTAACAAAGAAAGTGCAAGGAACATTTTGAAGAAACATAAGTGCAAGCCCTTCAAATACCAAATCCACCAACAATTGGGTGTTAATGACTTTGCTCGGCGAATTGAATATTGCCGATGGTTTATGGAAAATTCTAATCACAATAATAACTTTAATAGATTAATATTATTTTCGGATGAGTCTCGTATCACGAATCTGGGAATGTTCAACAGGAACATCGTAAGATATTGGGCAAATGAAAATCAACATTTATTTACAGAAGGATCTTTCCAAGAACGCTTTGGTGTTAATGTGTGGCTAGGTGTTTTAGGAACGAGAATTGTGGGCCCAATATTTTTTAATGAGCCCCTTATAGCACAAACTTATTTGAACTTTCTAGAAACAACAGTTACCGATTTTCTCGACAATTTACCTCTTGAGGACATTCCCAAAATCTACTTTCAATAAGATGGTGCACCGGCCCATAATGCTCGAATTTGTGTCAATTATTTAAATGACAGCTTTGGGGACCAATGGATAGGAACGAATGGGTCTGTAAGGTGGCCAGCACGTTCGCCTGATTTGACACCTCTAGATTTTTTCTTCTGGGGTCATATCAAAGAAAAAGTCTATTTAATTCAACCTGAAAATTTGGACATTTTAAAAAATCGAATTATTAGTGCTATTAATAATATTAGTATAACTCCAAAAGAAAATGTATTAGGGAAAATTGTTGAAAAATGTGAGACCCGTATTGAACAAGAAAGTCGTGTTTTTGAAAATCTTAATTATGATTAATTACGTTCTATTTTCTATTTCTTTTATTATTAGTTAATATTAATCATCTCTAAGTATAATAAAGTTCAATTGTTTTCACCTGTTCATAATAGTTTCTTTTTTAAAATTGAAATGAATTAAAAGAGGATTCCTTTGAACAGTAGATTATTTTGAATCCATGGCCAACTTTGCCGGTGGTATAATTAAATAAGTGCTAGTAATACTGATTTTCGCTTTAAATGAGCATTAACAACACGAAAATAGGGTAACAAATTTTCAAGTTTGCAGCACTCTATGGAAGTTGAATTTGTCATATGTGGATAAAGGATAAAAAAGTAGGATTGGTTAGTGAAGGATTTGTTCCAGTGAGTTGACCCGTTATGGTACAGGGTCTGATCAAAACTTAAAAAATCCTTTTGCGAAAAACACATTTTTTTTTAAACTCGGAACATTTTGTTGGATGAAGGCTTAAATAAAGAGTATATAACCGTGATTGTTTTTATACTGGCCAAAAGTTGTTTAGGATTGTAAAGAGAGTTCAAAAAACATAAAATATACAGGGTGATTCATTTAAAATAACAAAGTCGCGGTCACTTCCGGGGAAACCGGAAACGACATTCAATTTATTTATGCTACAAATGTTCACAATATTCAACCCTATCAACACACCAAATTCCATATTTTTATCTCTAGCTGTTGTCAAATGGCGCCCTGGGTAGTAGTTTCATTGTCACCCGGTATATATATATATATATATATATATATATATATATATATATATATATATATCGTAAATTATATTTCCAAGGTCATAAGCCAACATATAAATCTGCACTTAATTTTCTTACAAACGGCTTATCGTGTTCGATACTATTACGCCGTCATTGTCAAAAAATTCCAAGAAAACATCGTAATCTACATGCATACGTTGATACTCATAAAACCCAATCGCTGTTCAGCAATTAACACTGCGATTCTAACTAAACTTAAAAGTCTTAATAATGAATATAATTAACATACATTTGTCATTGTATGTACATTCACCGTCGTGTCTAGATAATGTGTAATGTAACGAAATTTGCTTACGTTTTAAATTCGGAAACAAATTATGTACTAATAAAGATTATTGAGTAATAACCCTAGCCAATAAAGATTACCATCATATTATAAGGCCAAGCTATGCATAAAGATATTCCAATTTTCAGATCTATAGATTCTGTCGTATATATATATATATATATATATATATAAACAATATATTAAATTCCTTATAATTTTTAACACTAACCAGACTTCTGTGAAGCGTTTATTTCGAAGTATTAAAAAGGATTAAAAATTGTCTAAAACTAGGTTTAAACAATGTGATGTTTAGCAGGAAAAAACAGCATATCAGATTTACTTGTTCATAACTAATCCAAATATCTCAGTAGATAATATTGATTCATATTTTATGTTCCTCATTGTTTCTTTTTTCTCGCTCATATATTAAGAAACTGCAGATTTTTAGACAAAAACGAATACCGTTTCCTAGGTATATACTTTAATCAATATTCCAGTAAATGTGAAATACCAAAATACATTCCCATTCCTAAATTCTATGAACAACACTTATGTGGATATTCCATATGCCATTAGATCTGTATCTAGCTCTCCTGCAAGGTGGAGTACAATATTCCAGACAGGGTGGCCCCATTTTCATATATATATATATATATATATATATATATATATATATATATATATATGTATTTATATAAATAAATATATATATATATATATATATATATATATATATATATATATATATATATGAGGGCATAAAGTCTGGAAGCATACCCTATCCCTAAACTGTTTTTGAGATAAAAAAATGAGAAAACTGTTTTACAAAATTTTTTTAATAACGATTAACAACGATAGTCTAAAATTCTAAATGATGCGTTTTAACGTAATAAATGCTGGAACTGTTATCCGTTCACTCCCTGACAATATCCTAATCGATTGATGAACTCTGGTTGTAGATTTCGAATGAAAGTAGGTGGGATTGGTCGGATTTCATCTCTTATACGATTTTTCAGGGCATCGATATTAGGAGGTCTGTTCAAATAAACTTTGCTCTTTAAATATCCCCACAGAAAATAATCCGGGGACCTGGCCGGCCATTCGTAGGGACCACGACGTCCTATCCACCTGTTAGGAAATATTTCACCGAGATACTGCCGAACAGATAGCGCGTAGTGAGGTGGTGCTCCATCTTGTTGGAACCACATTGCTACAGTAGGCATATCGTGCTCATTACCTGGATACAATTGAGCTAAGGCAGGAATCAACTCGAGTTGTAAAAAATCAAGATAAATTTCGCCGGTTAAATTTACGTCGAAAAAGTAGGGACCTATAATTCTATCTTGAAATATTCCAGCCCAAACATTAATTTTCTCGAGATATTGCGTATGAGCCACTTGAGCCCAATGGGGATTCTCTGTAGACCAATATCTACAGTTTTGTCGGTTGACAGTACCATTAAGAAAAAAGGTGGCTTCATCGGAAAATAAAATATTTCTACAAAAGAATGGATCCAGGTTGCACCTCTCTTGCATACTTTCGCAAAACTCAAGTCGGCGGTCAAAGTCGTCTTCATTTAATTCATGGATTAATCTTATTTTGTAGGGATGATACTTTGCCGTGTGCAGAATATTTTTTACCGATGATTGACTAAGGTTTAAATCTAATGCTACTTGACTTGTAGGTAAATGTGGATTTTCGTTATAACTGAGTAAAACATTCAATTTCATATTATCATCTAGTTTTGGCCTACCTGTCCTGGGAAGATCTTTTACACAACCATGATCACGAAATTTTTTGATCATTTTGCTAACTGTGGATTTTGCAATTGCTTGTCCTCGCGCGGGATGCGTATTATTAAAAAGTTCACATATTTCGTCAAGATTTCTTTGGCGATCTCCAGATCCAAACATCATAAGAATCTCTATTCTTTCTCTTTCTGAAAGCATTTTTATCAGGAAAAAAGTAACTCCAACAATATGTTAAAAATTGACACAGTTTATTGTCAGTACACGACAGTTTCTATGGGAGTTCTAAAATAATCCACCAGGTTTCACTATGCATAGGGAAATGAGTTAATTTTGTTTAAAGCCAAATTTCCATTTTCTCATTTTTTTATCTCAAAAACAGTTGTCTTTAGGGATAGGGTATGCTTAATAAAATATGATCAGAATTTCATGTAGATTCTTAAAATGAAATAATATACAGGGTGTTCCATTAGAGATTCTGAAGTTTTGGCGTGTAACTTGATTTTAAAACACCCTGTATATTTCAAGACATTTTTGAATCATTAATCGTAAGGAACTATACAACTGTTATAAGAAACTTTTTTACCCAACTTGTATAGTTTTTGACATATCTCAAGGTTTCCAGACTTTATGCCCTCATTATATATATATATATATATATATATATATATATATATATATATATATATATATATATATATATATATAAATGGTTGAATGGAAATGAATTATTTAAATTAAAAATTTCCATATTTCTATAATATACTGCTACTATGCAAAAAAAACATATGGGACACCGAATTTTTGGTAAATTTTGATTCGCATTCGATAGATACCCAGAATAATTTCACAAAGAAAAAGATCAAGATATAAAACTCAGAGTCGTCCATAATTTCACCTTCGATTTACTACAATTGTACACCAAACTATTTTTTTCAAATGCCTGAAATATAAACTCAAACGCTATCTTTGATGATTTTCTGTATAAAATTATTTTTTTTCTAAATACGAGAATGTCTAATGTCTAAATAGGAGAGATTTTAAACAAAAAAAGTCAAAGTTAATTTGTTTTTAGGGATTTCTACCATACGAGTACGTTCGGGAATAAAATAATTTTATATATCTTAACATATTAATAATTTAGTGCATAGACTATTTGGTAACAACTTTATACAAATCCTGTATTTTGTAATTTATATAATTTTTTTAAAGTTTTTAACCTATTTATTATTATTTCTCTCCATATAAAGAAGGTTCTATCACAAAAAACGAAATTTTCCAGAATATTTAAATATTTTATAGACCGCCATTTTATTTCGGCGTGATGGATCTACACAAAAATTTTATCCGTTTATCCCGATATCACAATTTATTTTTGCGCAAATTTTGAAGTTCATTCGATAATTAGTTTTTTAATAATATTTTTTTTACGTTTTGTGACACCGCCGTTTGATTCGCCATACTGGATTTTTACCAAAATGTAACTATTTCATCCCCTTATGAATCTTGATTTAGTTGAATTTTGACTAATATTTGTCAACTGGATAAGTAGTTTTTGAGCTATTTTGAGACCTGCAAAAATCTCGGAGGATAATTTTTTCACGATTACCATATCCAAAACCTGTTATAGTCTGGAAGATCTAGATATGGCAATTACTTTCTTAACCGTTTGCATTTTGGAACGTTTTGGACATTTCTCGATTAAAGATCTCTGTGATACTGAAAAAGCTTTTTATCTTTCAGCTGCCCCGCACAGTTATCACTCCAAGTGCACAATTTTTTTTACATGTTGAGAGAAGAGAGTAAGTATCATTCAGGATCAAGTGCCTTCCAAATTTTTCGGTGATGCAAATAAATCTAGGTTACTTTGCCCCTTACTTCCTTCAGTAAAAAATAGAGGCAAAAAATATCAACAAACAATACACTAACTGTATGCGACGGTAGAAGAAACTAATACGGCGATGTGGCACATAGATCAGTTAGATCCGCAAGGAATAGATGGACATAGAAGTCGCGCAATCTTTTAACACGAATTTTTAAAATAGAACGAATGAATTAGACTTATCTAGATCATATAGCACCACATTAGCACAGTCATTAGCATATAGATCTTTTTAAAGGAAAAAAATATTCTGGCACTTATATCATTTAGCTTTGCCACTCTACAATTATTAAATTATAAAAAATATGATGCCTAATTATTTTCATTTGAACTTTTTTGTACAGTAGATTGCTTAATTTTTCTAGAGAATTTTTAGAAAAATCAACAAATTTTATTATATGGGTCAAAAAAAAACTGCTGTTGGAATCCAGTAAATATATTACTGTTAAATCCCCAATTTAATGATACAATAAAAATATTTTCCAAGTTTTTTCTGCACGTTTCTCTTTATTTTTAAAATATGGTGGGGACACCACTGAGAGTTTGCACATAAAACAGGCCTCGAAAGGGTCTTAAAGTCTGACGTACGATTCGTGGGCTACAGAAACTATGCGGGCAGAAAATATTCATTGCACATGAATACCGGACTGAGTCGATTAACCGGCGAAATATTGAATGTTTCTCAACAATACACAAAGTGATGTGTTTTTATGGTTTTACCGCCCGGCCTTTCAGAGTCGCGTCGCAGCCCCAGATTTGTGCGTCGGACTTGAATGGATCACAACTACCTACAAAAATATGCCTGCTTACAATTATTCACAGCGTTTCGGTTAGGGTTGTGTTTTGATCAGGCGTAAACACCAAACTAATTCCGAAAGAATTAAATGATTTAAATTAATGATGAAAAGTATCTCAACCATGCAAAGAAGTCTAATTATTCTGCTGTCACAAAGCCCGGTTTACATACTGCAATTCTTCTGGTAGTATGCAACAATCAAAGGCCACCTCAGTATAGATAATTCGAGCAAGTCTCTTCACAATGCAAGACGCAAAAATTGAGGTAAATTGAATGAAGATCTATCTATAAAACCTTGGAGGGTCTTGTTTTCATGATTACAATACTTCCCTTTTACGATGGACGTAAAAATATATAAAAATCGGTTAGGTGAGGGCTGTTGGCGAAACCGGATCAAAAAAATCGTTTTGTGTTTTATGTATTTTTATTTAGATGTACCTACTTGTCATAGATTTGTTAAAATTAAAGTAGGTACATGCTTGATAGAAAAATTTCTTAATATATTAAACTGAAATATGTTTGATTACCCTTTAATACCTGCCATTAATCTCAATAACAAGTTGCTCGATTTTCTTAAAAAATATAATAAAAGACGAAAATGAGTAAAAATTCAATAACAATGAATTATAACTAGTAACGTCTACCAAATATCCGTTCAGTCACTTTTACAAAAACTTTTATTTTGGTTGGTGACAAATAAAAATGTTTATTTCAGATGAAAAGCGAGTGCAACGTCTTGCAATGTGAAGACCCTTGCTCGAGTTATCTATACTGCACTCTTCTATGATTATTGCATACTGCCTGAAGAACTGCAGTATATAAACCAGGCTATGGCCGCAGAATGATTAGATTTCTTTGCATGGTTGAGATACTTTCCCGCGATGGTAGAATTTCTGTGAACAGAAGTTTTGACTAAATTATTTAATTCTCTCAGAATTATTTTGTTGTTTACGCCTGATTAAAGATACAACGCTAACCCAAACGCTGTGACCATTATAAGCAGTTGTATTATTGTAGGCAGTTCTGAAACATTCAAACTAAAGTCCGACGCACAGATCTAAGGCTACGACGTCTGAAAAACCGAGCGGTAAAACACAGAAAAACACACCACTTTGTGTATTGTTAAGTAAGCACTCGATATTTCGCCGGTTAATCGACTCGGTCGGTTTCATTTGCAATGAATATTTTTTGCCCGCATAGTTTCTGTAGCCCACGAATCCTACGCCTAACTTTATGCCCCTTTCTAGGCCTTTTTATGTGCAAATTCCCAGTATTGTCCGCATGTCCGCATCAATATCTAAAAAATAAAGAGGAAACTTGCAGAATAAATTTGGAAAATATTTTTATTGTATCAAATTCGATAAACATTTATTAAATTGGAGATTTAACAATAATATTAGATAGGGAGATTCATAATATTTAAAATATACTTAAACATAATGCTTAGTTCTCGGGTTACTATTACGTAGGCTGTGCAGATTATACAGAAAACTTGATACACGATACATTTTTTGTGTTGAATAAATAGAAATAAAAATTAGTTTAGGATTATTTAAAGTATACTAATAAATAGTCGAGTATAAAAGCAGGGACATTTGACTAGAATATATTCAATAACTTGAAAACTCTTCGAATTTTCGAAAAACTGTTTTAACCAGCAAATTGATTTAGTCGAATCTGGATCGTCTAGTAATAACGATTTAATTGTGACGTCATACGGAAGTTTAAACCGGATAATGGCTAATTTTGATATTTAGATTATGTCAACCAATATATTTTGAAAAGACGGGAAAGTGCAGAACATTTTGTTGACACTCAATGACAAATTTGATATGTTGGATTTAGGTATAGGACATATTGCATTTAAAAAAAATTGTTACGTCACAACTCTCACACAGATGACGTCAAAATCAAGTCATATATAAATTTATTTACTTTTAAATTATATTCTTTGAAATCGATTAGGCTTACTTTATACCACAGTTATATCGTGAGAAAAACTTGGGTTTATAAATAGAAGCTAATTTGCTCGGTATACCTAAAATAGACTTTTACGACCAGTGGGAGATTCAGACAGATTTTTAAATATCAGACAAATAAGAGTATTATGAGTAAATAACGAGGTGTATGGTTAAATTAAATATAGCCTCTAATGAAACTTTATGGTGTAAGTGTTTTTATTGCAAGGGTGATCTTTTATTTGTGGCTCATACAGGATGTAAGTCATACAGGATGTAATTGCGGTCATTTTTGTTACATATTCGACTGCACCTAAAACACTAAAATTCTAGTTTTTACAAAAAGTGTAATTAAGCTAAAACAAACAGTCAGATTTAACTAATTTTTATTTTCTAAAATTCAATAAAGATTTAAGAATTCTATGGAAAAGATTTGTAAATAGCTGAAATTACCGTAGCCATGAATTAATACACATTTTGCATTAGGTGCGAACAAAGCTTGTCAGTAAATATATCTGTTATTATTTACTTTTTCATGGTTTTTTTTATATTAAATTGTGTTTTGACCGGTTACCAATTTAAATATCCTTGCAGTAAGCCTAAGAAGTCTAGATTTTCAGATGATAAATAGGTTACAAAACGTGTATTAAAATTCATGACCATGGTAATGTCAGCTATTTACAAATCTGTTCGATACAATTCCTTAATATTTATTTATTTTCAATAAAAATATTAAAAAATCAATTGAACTTTGTGTAAAAATTGGAATTTTAGTGTTTCGGGTAAAGTCGAATATGAAAAACGACCGCAATGTGGAAAACAGTTACACGTTGTATGATTTTTACTAATAGATACAGTAACTTCTAATCTGAGTCTAAGTTACTGACTTATTTGAGCGCGTATTAAGTATTTAAAAAGAATAAAAAAATCATGAATATCGCAAACTAGTCGCAGGATTGAGTTGTGTCTATGAAAGCTTTTGATCAGAAGGTTGAAAACTACAACAAATCAAATTTTCAGGAAAATTGACTGAAAGCCACTTCCCGTAAAGATTGTGCAACCTGAACGGGTACCGTTGCTGGTTTAATTTCTTATCGAGTTTCATTAATAGAGATATAAAACGAAATTTGATTTTAAAAAATTAACCCTTTTAAATGTATGTTTTAGCGATAAAACAACGGGTAATACGGGACGAATAATAGCTATTTTTATAGTCAGCTACGCGGCTAGCGGCTAGCTATAGCTACAATACTTACAAAATTAATGTGTTTTTTTGTACTAGATGTGGTCCAACAAATCGTGTGCAAAAAACATTTTGATTCGTGCTTTATACAAGGTTTTTTTACAATTCTTTTATTACGAAAAAAACTAGGAAAAAACGTTTTCTTGGTAATAATAAAAATTTTTCAAAATGCGTTTATTCGTGACTAATGAACCAATATAGACCATGAAAGTCAGTGCTAAAAAGTTGCCGTTTTGTAACTGAATTAAAGGAAAATAATTTTTAAATCCTGTTCGGAAAAGACAAAATCAGTTCGGGAAAACAAAAATGGGACCAGCAAAAAATACATTTTACTGGCCCCATTTAACAAACTCGACGTAGGCAAATGTCCGACCATCCAAACGCCTGTAATGAATCAAGTAACCATGCCTAGAGATGGGCGTTTTTTCGATGTACGATAGTTAATGGTAGATTAGCGACATGTGGAATAACAATAGGTAAATAAAAAATAGGTAGGAATATCTATGGATAGGTCGACAACTATAGGCGAAAAAGTTATTCTTTATAAAAGTTTTTTTTATCTGAAAATTTTATATACAGGATAAAAAATGAATACAAAAATAGAAGTTAGCAAACCAAAGTCAAAAAGCTTCTAGAAGTTTTTTGATAATAGGCTTAGTTTTTGAGGAAATTAGTAATGAAAATGTAAACATTTTGTATAAGCAAAACTTTTTTTTCTTAAAATCACAAATAAAAAAGTTGCCCATCTATTACCAATTCTCGACTTATTAAAAAACTTTTTATCTCGTATTTTTATACCAAATGGCTATCTTAGAAAATTTGATTCTTGATTTTTTTGTTTTACCTCCTAGCTTTGGCGTGTTTTTTGCACAACTTGTACATTATATGGCAGTTTTTTTGCAGCTAAACTTATTTTTTTAATGAGCAAAACTTTTTATGTAGAATAACTCTTTTTGATAAATCAATCAATATAAAAATACAATTGATGGTCGAAAAAATATTGTACATAACACACTAGAGGAGTGTGTTTCCCGAACTCGCCAAAACCCACAACTCAACTATGGCTTGTCCTGGAATATATTTACTTGGCCAGGAAAGTGTCACTTTCCGCTCTTGTTACGTAAATAACTATTGAATGCAAAAATTACAATTTTATCTTAGTAGATTAGGTACTGATCAAGGGGTAAACCGCTGAAGGTATTTCAGTATACCAGCAGGGGGTAATTAACAGTAGTCCAGGGTAACCCATGAGTACTCTAAGGTAATTCAGAGGTACTGATGGATAATAGAAATCAATCCAGGGGTCCTATTGTCGTTGAATGTACGAACTATAGCGTCAATTTTAAAACTAGATGACAGTGCACTGTCTGAACAGTCTAACACATAAATCGAGCTGTAGCAACCTCCATTAGAAATACTTATAACACTGGCCGACAAGATTTTTCTAACACAGGCCAGCTCATTATTTTCACAATGGAAATACCGTCCCGATAATAAAAAAAATATTCGGAAAGCCCTACGTACGTACCATTTTTTAATATCCTAATTAGAACCTTTTATATTGGCAGGTAAACAATTTTATTGTGGGGCAGCTAAAATGGGTTCAATTTACAACGAAAAAATTTCCTAGATTGGGTTGTTTACAACATTAGACATAAAATAAACATTTAACATCACTCTTCTGTTGAGTTTCGAATTGAGTGGTTCTTTGTGTATCGATAAGCAAGTGTATGTGAAAATGAGAATGTCGAGTCAAACGCGCCGAAGTTGCAAAATTTCTCCAGACAAATTTTGTTATATTTGTAGAGAATTTTTGGTGAAATCAGACCATTTTCCGAAAATGTAAAAAAGCCTACTTTAAATATTTTGGTGTGTTAATTGGGGATCAAGATAAGCGGTGGTCTCCCCATATGTGCTGTGTTAGTTGTAGTGTTTCACTGGTGTAGTGGATGAAAGGAAAGAGAAAAAGAATGCCTTTTGCAGTTCCAATGGTATGGCGAGAACCCATCAATCATTCTGACGATTGTTATTTTTGCCTGACAAAGACTGAAGGTTATTCCAAAAAGGGAAAGCACAATATAGAATATCCAAATTTGCAATATGCCATATGACCTGTTCCTCATAATGCAAATTTGCCAGTGCTGATTGTGCCTTTAAATTGGCAAGCTATTGATTTGGGAGATAATGGAGCAAACTCATCATCAGGCTGCTCAGAAGAACAGTGCACCGATCCTACTTTTACCACAGGTCCCAGTTTCGGCGAGCTACATTTGATTGTTCAAAGTGAATTAAATGATTTAGTACGTGATTTGGGGTTATCCAAGCCACAGTCAGGACTTCTGGGTTCCCCTCTTAAGGAGTGGAGCCTATTGGCCAAAGAAACAAAAATTACGAATTTCAGAAAAAGAAATGCTATGTTTTCTGAATTCTACAGTATGGAAAATTCGTTGCGCGCGTGTACTGATATAGACAGTTTAATGCAGGAACTCGATATTGAACATTCTCCCCGTGAGTGGCGCTTATTCATAGAGTCATCTAAATATAGCTTAAAAACTGTGTTATTGTACAATCGAAATTTAAAACTCTCTATACCAGTTGCCCATTCAGTTGCAATGAAAGAAAATTATGAAAATATGCGCACGATTTTGGATAAAATAAACTAAAATAGGTATAAATGGCAGATATGTGGGGACTTAAAAGTTATAGCGATTTTAGTGGGACTTCAGGGGGGATTTACAAATATTGCTGCTGGGACAGTCGTGCAATAAATCAGCATTATGTAACAAAAATTTGGTCAGAAAGAAGCGAATTTCAACCAGGATCTCAAAATGTTAAATTTATACCTTTTGTTGATCCCAAAAATGTCCTTTTGCCTCCTCTTCACATTGAACTTGGGCTGATGAAAGACTTTGTGAAGGCTTTGAATAGAGATCGTGATGGATTTAAATACCTAAGACAAGTCTTTCCCCAGTTAAGTGATGCCAAATAAAAAGAGATATTTGACATTAGGCGAACTTCTACTTAATATTTGGCCCATTGTAACATCGATCGATGGCAGAACAGTTTTGAAAAATGCTGAAAAATGTATTGAAGAAAATATAGATATATTTGTCAACTTGTTATATATTTAAATTGTTCTTATTTTTAACTTAAGTAAAAAACTAAGTATAAAATTTTATTTTAAAAATACATACTCTTGTTTATCTAAAAGCAAAATATATGAATAACTAGATTATCTTTAACTTTAGACCAGTAATGTATATAAACTTTTTTGTTCAGCAGAATATTTGTAATCGAAACGGTAAAAAATATAGATGGTGTCCCATTCAAAAAAATACTTTTTTTAATCTTCTTTTGTAATCATTTCAGAGAAAAAGAATGCCTTGTTTTGTTAAAAAGGCTGTTCAAGTGTAAACATTTTCAACAGCGGTTCACCCATTGGTACGGACTCCCCCCAGCCTAAGTTTAAAAACTACCGAATTTCTTTTCTATCAGACAAAAAAAATATTCACTTGCAAAATGAAATGAAAAATTGCCTTAAATTACAGCTTTTATGAAGGTCAATTTATTAAATGCACTAAAATATTTTCCAACCCGCACTTGTCATTTGTACAAAGTGCTATCGTGTAAACCGACACTCCGCAGGAAGTTCAGGTTTCGGTGCTGCAATATTGTGTAACATTATTTGTAATTAAAAACAAAAGAACGTCAAACAATTTTTGCCTGCTAAGTTCAAAACTCGAGACAGCATTTCTTGTTTAACAATAAAAATAACAGCCATAGACGACAATTCGTAAACCAAATAAATCTATAAATTAATTTAAAGACGGCTAAATATAATTTATACCTCTAAAAGTAGTGAATAAAAATATAACCCTAAAACTCATTCAATACTCAAGGCAATACCAAAAGCATTTTTAAATTTATGCTACTTATCTTACAAATTATCTTTTTTGACTACATAATTGATAATATAGCATCGTATCAAATACTAAATTTATTAATGTCAAATAAACAATATTTTTACATAGCTACGTCAAAAAATAGTTAAGAGCTAAAGCAGAATCAAACATATTATTAAGCCCTTACCAGAGAAAGTTATGGACACTGTGGGGCCCCTTGGGCTGAATTGTTAAACTTAAAACGAACTACCTTGCACATTTCTATCTATAGTTTCTAAAATGTATTAAAATGTGTTCCAGTTAAGTGTTCTACCTTGTATATGATTTACATGACGTATAAATATTAGAATATATTCATTATAAATTATATTAAATATATTTTACCTACTGTTAAAAAAAAGCTTGTAGTATTTATAATGTTTGAGGTTGAGGGTTATCTCACAATGAGGGCAGATGGCTGGCGCACAAAGGAAAATGTATTCTTTAAAAGCACACAAAGGTTATTCACTCAGAACTCGACTCAGACGTATTCTAGTCCAAGATGGAATTAAACTTAAAGATGTGTACATACTTGGACAAGCATCTTTATGCTTCCTTATTGACACATAGTAGTCAATGTTACTCTTCTCAATATCGTTTTGACGGAATAAATATGCACATCAACAGAAGTAAAATTATACGATATTCTAATTTAACATTGTTTCCTTCTCTACAAAAATTTTGTATGCTACATTCAAACACAACAGTTTTTCCTGTATAGGGATTAAAACAAACAAAAGACTTAATTTATATTTTTGCGATATTTTTAGAAATTTTTCAAAAATATTTTAATACACACAATATTAAACATGTCCGGTGCGTACACACAATATTAAACATTGCCGGGGTTGTACGAAAAAATGTGTAAATGTGTCCAAAACTCTTTGTCTCAGGATTTCTGTGGTCGCAGGGGGATCAATTCATAGACCTCATTCTTCCTGTGACCCCAGAGGTAGAAATCCAAGGGAGAGAGGTCAGGGGATCTAGGAGGCCAAGATATTGGACCATTTAAGGAAATAATTCTTTCGTCAAACAGCTCTCTTAAAAAGTGCCTGACTTAAATGGCTAGACATCAATCCTTGTTGAACCTTATATCGGTATGGACAGGTTCTTCTAAACTCATCTTCCGTTAGAGTAGCTCGTAAAGCTGGTATAACCTGGTTTCGCAATTTCTGAATTGGGTTTTATGATGCTACATGCGTCGTTCGGGTACACCTACAAATACCTTGCTCTGAGGTAATGTCGGCTTTTCTGTGTGACTGCAAGTACAGCGCTAACATGTCAAACTTTTCTTCACTTGAATAGCGAATACCCACCATATTTTCTCAACAATTTGTCAGATTTATGATTTTATTTAGAAAAAAGCGTACTACTTATTAAAACACAACTTTGATCCTATGAATTATTTAACGTAAAAGTCAAAGCCTCGGTCAAAAACAACTTTTGATTTGAGACCTAACTTTAGGAAGTGTGATATTTCGATGATACATAAATCAAGAAATCATGGTTCTTGGGATTAGACCGTGTCAAATTGGAATTACTATCCGACGTTTCGCTTTCGATTGCAGGAGGCATCTTCAGGGATCTTTACTTCACGAGATCTGAATACTGAATGAGCTCGAAGAGATTCAGGCGGGCTTTTATACACGAACTTGTGCTCGCCGAACCGTAACCCTGTGTTAAGATCGGTTTCCACGTGTGATGTAGACCGAAAACCGACGCATACAAATAGATACTTAAATGCAAATTCTCATCACCATCCAGCACAAAAGAAATCCGTTATTAACTCACTAGTATTCAGAGCTATTTCGATTTCTCATCAAGATTCTTTAACATCGAAAACATCGAAATTGACCGAAGCTCTCAGAGGGAATGGCTATTGCACTGAAGATATTACGCGTTCAATTAAAAGATATAGTAAACCAACTCCGCCAAAGGAAAATGATAAAGAGCCACCATTAGGTAGTGTTGTTCTTCCCTATATACGTGGCACTACAGACAAAATAGGACGATTACTTCGGCGGTCCAACATACGTATAATCTTCAATACACATAAGAAGATTGGACAATGATTGCGATCCCCGAAAGATCTTGTACCTTTCCAAAAAGAAACAGGACGCTCAATACCAACTAGACTTAAGGAACATGAACGATGTATTAAAAAGAAACAAATTGTTCAATCTGCTGTAGCTGAACACCAGCATAACACTGGCCATTTCATAAATGTAAAGGGAACCAAGGTTCTAGCGTCGGTTCCAGGTTTTTATAAACGAAAAGTTAGAGAATCTATTGAAATATTTAAACATACAAAAAATTTCAATAGAGACACGGGTTACGGTCTACATCACACGTGGAAACCGATCTTAACACAGGGTCACGGTTCGGCGAGCACAAGTCGGGTATAAAAGCCCGCCTGAATCTCTTCGAGCTCATTCAGTGTTCAGATCTCGTGGAGTAAAGATCCCTGAAGATGCCTCGTGCAATCGAAGGCGAAACGTCGAATAGTAATTCCAATTTGACACGGTCTAATCCCAAGAACCATGATTTCTTAATTGACCAAAGCCGTGAAAGCTTCCGTTCTATGATACATAAATCTTTTATGCACTTGTGAGAGATAACTAGACTTGAACTTTACGCTCTTTCCAAAAATCGAAAATTTTAATATGGCGGCCATAAGAAAAGCGAAAGTTGAGGTGGGTTGCGGGATAACAAGAGACGTCTTAAAAAAGTGTCCCAATAATGTCACATTTTGAGAACTGTCAAACTTACCGTTTTGAATTTACTGGCGAAAAACGAAACTCGACATTTTCGGTTTTTCGCCGATATTTCCAAAACCAATTGACCGATCGTAAATCTGAAGCCGGATATCGAATGCGCTAAGTTTCCTCTACACCTTTCCCCATTTAACCTTTGCTGTAGGTATAAAAGGAGCCAAAATCATTACATAGTATAATATAATAGTAATTAGTAAAGTGCACAATTCCTGTTCAAACGTAATTCAGTTTATATTATTAACTTTCCCACATCTGTGACAACTTAAACGAATATTTAACAGGTAATAAACTGACATACATGGATGAACTCAAAAATGGATATATTATATTTTTTCCAATCAGTAAAAAATTAAATACCCATACGTCTAAAACATATACTATTTCATAAGAAAACTAAAATTGCTCATCCCAAAGGTTATGTTTGCGTAAACAACTGTTCACCATTATAAATTACAATAAAGTAATATTGCTTTACTTCCGCAAATTTTCCCTATTTTTTTCCATTCTTAAACTCAATTTATCACTTTATTTGCGAGCATATAATTTGCCAAATTAACAACGCGATTTGTTTCATTAAAAAACAAAATAGTTGCACGTGTTGTGAATATTAATAGTTTATGATAAATTTCAATTCGCAAATCTCCGGCCGACTCCAGGTCTGCCGTGGTTTGCCCATGACCTTTAGTTTTTATGTAGGTTTTGTCTTTATAGTCCTCGTTATAGTTATTATATAGTCATATATCGAGTCTTAATTTAAACAAATAACCACTACTCGAAATAGTAACAGGAGTCCTTACAAATTATTAATTTGAAGAAGCAAAAACTATTGGCTTTTTAAATACTAGAATTACGAATAAAATGTTTATCAATACGGACAGATACTCGGCAAGATATTCCCTAGGCCCTATAGCTCTGTTAGGTAATACGATTTCGATGCAATTCATGAATAGGATGGATATTAGAAAAGCAGATATTTCCCACGATTTTCGAAAACCGTAATTCAAGAAGAATTTTTGAAAATGATTCTCAATTCAACGTATTTTAACTTTTGAAATAAAATAAATTATTGGAAAACGATTATCTGCATTTTAAATTTACTTGGTGGGAAAATGCCTATGGTGTTTCTTTTTGAAAAATCATTCAGATTTCAGGGACTTAACGAAATACTGTTGCTGAAACTCGCTCATACTTTATTCGGGACAAACATCTACAATTTTTGTTAATTTTGATTATAACGGCACTTGATTGAGCACTGGATTTAACAGTACACCTTTGTTTTAAAAAAAAGTGTCTCAAATTTTTATATTTATTGAATTAGAATAGGAAATAAAAACCGAATAACATATAAAATGATGACTCTTACTCTTTAGTCATACACGAGTATAGACAATTTGTCTTTGCGGCTTTCAAAACTATTATCAAGACCTCCATCAAGACTATTATAAATACCTTCTTAAAGACGTTTTTTTTTTAATTTACGATTAATATTTACATTTTTAACTTAATATTTACCCTCGTATTTACCTCCTGAATTCTTTTGATTGTTGTAATCGAAAGTTTTGCTAATTTAAGGAAGACTGGTCTTTAACATTTTTCGATTTTGTTAAAATGTTAACCATAGACACAGTAACCATTTTTTATTTTATTAGGCCAATTTCAATAAAACAGAAAAATAAATTATTCCTCTTTTTACGTTAGGACCGAGGTTAGAACAATGTATTTTTTTCTGGAAACCCGAAATTTAAAATATTTTTTCACTTTAATTTGTTTTGTATTTTAAATATGGGTGGGGTGTACTACAAATAATAACTTTCTTAATTATGAAATTTTAAATCGTAATAATACACTGTATTACTGTCTTTTAAATTTTTTATTATATAAAAACGTAGGTCGTAAGTATGATTTAAGTATATAAATAAGTACATTAAATATCGAGTTGTGTACTACTTACTACCAACTTTCAATTTACGATTACACCAACCACAACTGAGGAAATAATAATGACCAACTACAGCTTTAAATATGGTTTTCCCTTAGGTTTACAATAATATGGAGCTCTCAGAAATTGAATTAAAGATTCGGCGGCTGGGCACCATTTTAAAGAAAAACTCGAGGAAAAAGTATAAATGGGAAGATAGGGCGAGTAGCAAATATTTTGAACATTAACCTTACTTTATATCCAAAATATGGGAACAATAAAACTACACATGGTGTAAATTTGACAGAACCTAAATAATGTGGAATACAACTTCTTCAAAACTTACAAAATTCGAATTTTTTATAACTCGCATAAATAATTGAAAATTTCGAGTGTATTGGCTAATACTTTCCTATGACTTTGTGTTTTATAAAGATGAAAATTTGTATTTTATTTAAAATTAGAACACCATGTAAATAGAAACGAACATTATTTAGCCCCGACGATAATACGAATATTTTAACTAAAGATCATGTGAGGAATAGAATACTCAAATTTTGGAATTTTTCTAGAATTTTTACTTTTCATATTGGTACTATTTAAGTTCTGTCACATTTACACTATATCGCTAGTGATCTAAAAATATTTTTTTATTACCGTAAACGAGAATTTAATTAAATATGATATCAATGGAGCCCCATTTATATCAGAACCACCAAGGTGTTACAGATAATCGTAACGATCGGTTAGGATATTCTTGACAATTTTAATACATTTTTACTCCCTAATGATGAAACCTGGGACGAAACCAGGCGAAATTTTATTAGAATATTTTCAATACTAAAATCTGTTTGGGATATATTTTGCAAGTGAAAATGGCTATTAAAACAGTACGTTTAAGATAGGTTTAAAAGAAAATATTTTTTATAATTGGTAGGTTCACACTGGACTCATTGGAGCTTAAAAGACATTGTAATACTCCTGAAACATACACCAACCTTTTAGTAAAATTTGGATGCATGAAAGAATTTTCCACGGATGTTTGGTAAATTCGCGAAGTACTTTCACAAATCTTTTGTAAATTCGCATACTTATACATTTACAATGTGAAAATGTTTCTTTTACATGTAATAGTGTAAAAATACATATTAATAGCAAAACATTGATAAAAATTAAGTAAAATTTTAATTAAGGTAGAATAACCGAAGCCATTTATTTTTTTTTACAGTTAAAATTGTGTAATTTTAACCCAATTTTTAACAGTGTACTACTTATTAAAACACAACTTTGATCCTATGAATTATTTAACGTCAAAGTCAAAGCCTCGGTCAAAAACAACTTTTGATTTGAGACCTAACTTTAGAAAGTGTGGTATTTCGATGATACATAAATCTTTTATGCACTCACTAGACTGGAAATTTTACACTCTTTCCAAAAATCGAAAATTCCAATATGGCGGCCATAAGAAAAATGAAAGTTAAGGTGGGTTGCGGGATAACAAAAGACGTCTTAAAGTGTCCGAATAATTTCACATTTTGACGATTGTCAAATTTACCGTTTTGGATTTACTGGCGAAAAACGAAATACACCATTTTCGGTTTTTCGCCGATATTTCCAAAACCAATTGACCGATCGTAAATCTGAAGCCGGATATCGAATGCGCTAAGTTTCCTCTACACCTTTCCCCATTTAACCTTTGCTGTAGGAATAATAGGAGCCAAAAGTAATAATGTCATAGTAATTAGTAAAGTGCACAATTCCTGTTCAAACGTAATTCAGTTTATATTATTAACTTTCCCACATCTATGCGACAACTTAAACGAGTATTTAACAGGTAATAAACTGACATACATGGATAAACTCTAAAATGGATCTATTATATTTTTTCCAATCAGTAAAAAATTAAATACCCACACGTCTAAAACATATACTATTTCATAAGAAAACTAAAATTGCTCATCCCAAAGTTTATGTTTGCGTAAACAACTGTTCACCGTTATAAATTACAATAAAGTAATATTACTTTACTTCCGCAAGTTTTCCCTATTTTTTTTCCATTCTTAAACTCAATTTATCACTTTGTTTGCGAGCTTTCTTGATAAATGTCAGTACACTTTTTTGTGAGCATATAATTTGCCAAATTAACAACGCGATTTGTTGCATTAAAAAACAAAATAGCTGCACGTGTTGTGAATATTAATAGTTTATGTTAAATTTCAATTCACAAATCTCCGGCCGACTCCAGGTCTGACGTGGTTTTGCCCATGACCTTTAGTTTTTATGTAGGTTTTATCTTTATAGTCCTCGTTATAGTCATATAGTCATACATCGAGTCTTAATCTAAACAAATAATCATTACTCGAAATAGTAACAGGAGTTCTTACAAATTATTAATTTGAAGAAGCAAAAACTATCCGCTTTTTAAATATTAGAATTACCCCTAAAATGTTTATCAATACGGACAGATATCGGCAAGATATTCCCTAGGCCCTATAGCTCTATTAGGTAATACGATTTCGATGCAATTCATGAATAGGATGGATATTAGAAAAACAGATATTTTCGACGATTTTCGAAAACCGTAATTCAAAAACAATTTTTGAAAATGATTCTCTAATTCAACTTATTTTAACTTTTAAAATAAAATAAATTATTGGAAAACGATTATCTGCATTTTGAATTTACTTTGTAGCAAAATGCCTATGGGTTTTTTTTTGCCTATAGGTTTTTTTTTTGAAAAAGCGTCCAGATTTCAGAGGCTTAACGAAATACTGTTGCTCAAACTCGCTCAAACTTTATTAAGGACAAAAATCTAAATATTTTGTTAATTTTGATTGTAACGGCACTTGATCGAGCACTGGATTTAACAGTACACCTTTGTTTAAAAAAAGTGTCTCAGATTTTTATATTCATTAAATTAGAATAGGAAATAAAAACCGAATAACATAAAAAATGGTGACTCTTACTCTTTAGGTATACACGAGTATAGACAATTTGTCTTTGCCGGCTTTCAAAACTATTATCAAGACCTCCATCGAGACTATTATAAATATCTTCTTAAAGACGTTTTTTATAATTTACCTTTAATATTTTCATTTTTAAAGTTAATATTTACCCTCGTACTGAATTCTTTTGATTGTTGTAATCGAAGGTTTTGCTCATTTAAGAAAGACTGGTCTTTAACATTTTTCGATTTTGTTAAAATGCTAACCATAGACAGAGTAACCATTTTTTATTTTATTACGTCAATTTCAATAAAACAGAAAAAAAATTATTCCTCTTTTTACGTTAGGACCGAGGTAAGGACAATGTATTTTTTTCTGGAAACCCGAAATTAACAATATTTTTTCACTTTAATTTGTCTTGTATTTTAAATATAGGGTGGGGTGTACTAAAAATAATAACTTTCTTAATTATGAAATTTTAAATCGCAATAATACACTGTATTACTTGTCTTTTAAATTTTTTATTACATAAAAACGTAGGTCGTAAGTATGATTTAAGTATATATATTATTATATATATATATATATATATATATATATATATATATATAAGTATATTGAATATCTAGTTGTGTACTACTTACTACCAACTTTCAATTTACGAGTACACTAATCACAACTGAGGAAATAATAATGACCAACTACAACTTTAAATATGGTTTTTCCTTAGGTTTATCAAAATATCTCTCAGAAATAATTAAACACAAAAGAAAAACTCGAGAAATAAGTATAAATGGGAAGTAGGTCGAGTAGCAAATATTTTTAAAATTAACCTTACTTTATATCCAAAATATGGGAACAATAAAACTACACATGGCGTAAATTTGATAGAACCTAAACAATGTGGAATACAACTTCTTCAAAACTTACAAAATTCAAATATTTTGTAACTCGCATAATTAATTGAAAATTTCGAGTGTGTTGGCTAATACTTTTCTATGACTTTGTGTTTTATAAAGATGAAAATTTGTATTTTATTTAAAATTAGAACACCATGTAAATAGCAAAGAACATTATTTAGCCCCGACGATAATACAAATATTTTAAATAAGGATCATGTGAGGAATAGAATACTTAAATTTTGGAACTTTACTAGAATTTTTACTTTTTATATTGGTACAATTTAAGTTCTGTCACATTTACACTTTATCGATAGTGATCTAAAAATATTTTTTTTATTATCGTAAACGACAATTTAATCAAATATGATATCAATTTATATCATAAGCACCAAGGTGTTACAGATAATCGTAACGTTCGATTAGGATATTCTTGAAAATTTTAATACATTTTTACTCCCTAATGATGAAACCTGGGACGATACCAGGCGAAATTTTATTACAACATTTTCTATACTAAAACCTGTTTGGGATACATGTTGCAAGTGAAAATGGCTATTAAAACAGTATGTTTAAGATTGTTTAAGAAGATATTCTTTATTCACGTTGGACTCATTGGAGCTTAAGACAGTGTAATAATATAAAGTAACACTTTAAAATTTAATAAAATTAAAATGAACATGTCGTTGTGGCCCTAAACAGTTCATAGTCTAAATACAGAAGTAAGGACGTTGAGAATAGGTAGCGTCTTTTTAACTACCTTCAAAAAAGCAGGAGGTTATCATTAATTCGATCCTATGTAGTTTTTTATGTACACCGATTACTCAGGGACAGTGGATTAATCAGGGGGGGGGGCTATGAGGCTGCAGCCCCCCCAGGACAAAACATATTTGTATATAATGGCAAGGACTAATATATTTTTAGCTGGATTTTTAGGTATTATTTTGTAATTTTTTGGTCATCAGAAATTATGAGCCCCTCTAAGCTGAAAACCTGCTTGCGCTCCGGGATGGTTTGACCAATTTGGATGAAATTTTCAGGGGCAGGGAGGGCGTGGACCCACAGTAAGAATTTTGGAAATAAAATGGTGGAATAACGTTGCTTTGAATTCTTTTAACCTAGAAGTTTCTGAGATAAATTTGATATGCATTACTATATTTACTTGAAAGTTGGCGTATGAAATGTAATTAAGTAAAAAAGTCAATTCGTCGGACCCTGAGGTACATACCTACATATATGTTATTCCGGTTATTTCGGTTATTGTAAGTTTTATGAATGATGAAAATATCAAATATCTTCATTCTTGACAGTTCTTGACACAAAAGTTTTCTCCTGATAGAAAAAAAATAAAACTGACTTCTCGACTGAGTTCATAAAAAAACGCTAAAAAGTGCAAATTAATATTTTATTGCATCTTGAAAATGTGATGAAGTCGGCGTCGAGGTTGGCATCAAACTAATTAAGACAGTACATACATAGATATTATGCTCGTGATATTAGATTCAAAACTTCAAGACACAAAATACATAAATGTCTTTTTGTAATTAAGTAATCAAGAACTAGTTTGACACAGACTGCATAAACTACTCATTTTCTTATACGTCTAAAAATATAATGAAAAATTATAAATATAAGGAGAAGTATTAATTTTCATTAGCAGCAGCGTTTTACTTCTTACGGTAATTGTTGTTATTTCGTTATAAATGGCTTTTTCAAAAAGACAGCGTATAGCCTTAATGGCTCCTAATAATCAGCATAAAAGCTTGCCAGATTTACAATTATTTTATAATCAATAACCAATTATAAACCATTTTTTCCTTGATCCAAATTCAAGTCATAATTATTTAATTTTTAAATAAAACTGAATAAAGAAGGCTACTGTTTGGTTTTCTTTAAATATCTGACACCCACAAGTATAGGTATAGTAAGCGACATGACCAAATACAAATGTTTCAAAAAGTGCATTTTACAATTTACTATGTAAATGCAGAATTACACTTGTTTTTATTATCTGAAACGCTTTTTAATCAAAACAACAGTATGGTGAATCAAGGTGAGTCTTCTTATATTATATTTTCATATATTTACAAAATTTAAAATAAAGCCAAGCCGCCGCCGCAGCCGCCATCTTGAAAATGTCAATCAAGAAACATATACTAAAAAGGAGATGCTAGATATTAAAGTGTGCCAAATTTCAAAATTTTATCTTGACTAGTTCAAAAAGTAATATCCCCACATTAAATATCCGAACCGTATAAAAATAAAAACAACATTTTCGGACTAGACCTCAGATTGGGCAGAGGAAAAATTACGGAATAATGAAAAGTATTTTGAACATTCGTTCTCAACTTGCATTTATTATTCTTGCCCAAAAGAGATCTCTTAAATGGTTTATTTACTTTATTGTCTTATTGACAAATCAGAATTAGGAATATCTGGGATTTTGGTGAGATTTTGGCCACTGATTAAAATTTAGCCCAGGGGACTCTGGACTCTTATTCCTCCGGGCCAGTCCGACCCTGTTTGTTTTGATGAAAATTAAACACAATCGAGATAACACCTCAGATAGCACTAATTTCATAATCCTCTGTCGTTATGATTTTATTTTTATTTAATCTAAACTATATTAAAAAAGATTTACTGATATTAAAAAAAAACAATATAATCCATCTTTTCGAATTAATTTCATATAAAACTCACAGAAATCGAGATTTTAGTTAAGCATTTAAATTCAGTTAGCATGGACATGGGCCTGGTTATTGCTAATCCTGCCTGGAACCCTGCTTCCTTAGCCAAATATAAAACAAACTGGAAAATATCTAGGCATCCAAGTTTCAGAGTTCAAAACAGCTATAGGCATTAAAAATATTTCAGGTTAACATTTTGACAACATCGGATTTGACAGATTTTATTTATATTTGAATTAAGATATAAAATGTTTATTTTGAAAATAGGTATACTTTTAACATGTTTTAATGATATTTGCTTATCATATTTTGTAAACGTTTTCTATATAAACTGATATTGTCAAAATGTTTGGCAAAAATAATAGGGATTTGTGTCCTACTAGGAGATGTTAAAATCGAGATTGATATGAATAACAAAAAAAATTAATTAAATATATTTAAATCTCGATTTAAACAGATAATTAATAAATGTTTTCTACGTTTTGTTTTTGTTACGCAGTAATAGTACCTATATAATGAATGTAACATGATCATGTACCACACACTTTTGCTGTTATTCTGTTTTGTGAAGAACTAGGTACTCAATGCTGGACAATTATTTAAAAAATAATCCAAATGAAGTATAAGTAAGTATATAATACTCCAAAAAAGCGTTGCTGCCTCCTATATAATAATCACAATACATTATTACATAAACCACACATTCTTGTACAAATATATAAACAAAACCAAAGATTTAAAAAACATAACCTCAACAGTTAGATTTTTAAACAAATGTTCACCTTATTTGAATGACAAGTAGGTATTGTTTTAGCTAGTTTTATTATAATTGATTGTATTGCATAAATAACTGAAAATATCATTTTTATTCGATTCATTTCTTACAAAAATGAGCAAAATACTAGCATTTTTCTAGTTTTTCGTGCAAATTTTTGTCATCTAACACAAGCAACACTTATTAAGCCAATCAACGAAAACAAAAAAAAATACACATAATACTTTTGCGACTTTACCTAGGCATTCGATACGAAAACGAAACTTTTTCGCCAAAAATCATCCACGAGGGCCGCACTCTCGCACGACACACGCGATATATGAAAAGGAACTGCTGGGCTTCGTACAACTTCGTTAGCGCAACAACTCCATTCGGATGTCTCCGCAACAAAATGCTGGTGGGCAGTCATCCCGCGCTGTTGCCTCATCCTGCAAGTTTTCAGAAAATGGTTAAAGTCTTAATCTAGCAAATAATATAATAGGTAATGTTGATTATTTTTGTGTGTGGCCATGATAACATAGGATAATTAAAATTTCAAATCAATCCTTTGATGTACCTATTGTAAGTACTATAGGAATGCTGTTTGATTATATATTTTATAAGGATATTTTTACTTCTCTCGTAAAAGGGGAGTATTGTAATCGTGAAAAAATCACCCTCCAAGAGAAGCCGTAAAATATGTTTTCTCAATTCCGTCGGTATGGTAAAAATTAAGGGTAATATGGGGATGACCTGGTAATATTTTGATAAAAATCAAATATGGCGAAACCAAATGGCGACCAAGTAAAATGTTCAAAAATACTTATCCTGAAATTTTGCACAAAGATCAAAATATTATGTTGAAATCAACTAGTAAAATTTTGGTACGAATCCAAGATGGCGAAACAAAACGTTTAAAAAATCATCCTGAAAAAACTATCTAATGGATTGATTTCAAATTGTATGACATAAATAATTGTAGCATATGGTTCAACTAATAAAATTGTGGTACTAAATCAAGATGACCAAACAAAATGGCATCGAAAAGAAATATTTGTAATCGTTAAAAAAAACACCCTCTTAGGGTTTACATATCTTAACGTTTTATCGTCCTTAGATCCTTAGAATATGGTTTATCAATTCTGTCGGTCCGTCTGTCTGTTAGTTTGCGGCTTAGAACTACTTACCCGATTGACTGCAGATTTTGACCAAACATTAAGGGTCATATGGAGAAGACTGGTAGTATTTTGGTAAAAATCCAATATGAGAAACATAGTAGTAACCTAGTGAAATGTTAAAAAACTTAATATTAAAAAACTACTTATCTAATTTATCGCAATTTTTGCACAAATATCAAGTATTACGTTGGAATCAACTGGATACGTAGAAATTGAAGAAAACATGGGTGCTACAATTAGTAAATTATTAATTTTAGGCTTTTGTGACTTCTCCGTACCCTGGTGAGTGATGGTTGTTAGAAACGATGCATCTTATGCATCCTTCAAGGTCAAGTAATTTGGCCTTTCATACACTTTTCACGTAAAATTCACTCAGTTCCATTAAAAGTACCCGCTTGATTTTTCGTCTAATTTTAAAGTAGGTACCTTTTTTTAAATCATTGGCCGATTTTAGCAAGCAAACTTTTTTCTATGTAAATATGTTCTTTCAACTTTTTCAACAAAAATGGAACTTATGAAATCTTTCCCCTAGATTAACTAAATTAATAAAAAAAATGATACTAATCTTTCTTTTTATATTTGAATTACCCTGTATATTAGTCGAGGAAGTATTTGCATAAAATATGTTTACCTTGTATTCGAAAGTCCCCTTTTCTACGAATCTTTAATTTTTTGGTCATCGCTTTATCTTTTAAATTACCCGTTGCAGCTTTTTTACTGCAATCTTGCTTTTAACAAATAATCCATACTTGATGTTCTTTTGTGGGATTAAGTCAAAAAACACTTGTCATCTCCACAACAGTAATTTGTTGTAGGCAGCCATTTTTGACAGCTATTGCTCATTTGGCAAGTTTTGTGGTTGGTGACCTCAAAAAAACTGGTATAGGAATTGACATTATGTACAACGTGCAAAACTACCCCTAAATATACGTTAAGAATATTTGTTTTAGCACAGAACTCAGTAGTAAAACTCGTAGAACGATTCTGTATGCTTGCGCTAGGTTTCAATCGTCCACAAAAAACATACCCTAGACAATCCCTTTTTGAAACTGCAAATTTTACAGAATCATTCAAACACGGAGGCTAATATTGCTGTTCGGAAAAACATTCAATCATATTGTATATTGAGTCAAGGTTTTGCCTCAATATAATGGATGAAAGTAAACATTATTGTAACAAAACAGACGACAAATGTGATCATTTTTCTTGTGCCAGGGGTGATGTTTCATATTTTTTACCGGTATATACATATTTTAATTTATGAATTAAATTACATTAATGAAGAAAGGCTTGCCTTGCCTGTGATTTTCAAGAACACTGTTATAATAAGTTGTCCAAAATTAGATTTCGACCCTAAATCTGATTTTAGAAAGAAAAAACTGTACGAAACTCGACAACGCTGCAACCAGTAATCGTTTATTGCACGTGGTGAACTGACAGTCAATTTTAAAGGGTCTGAAGGCTGGAAGTATTGTTAATGCAATGACAGTTTACACAGAATAGTGACAAATGTTTAAAGTATTCAAGCAGGTAAAGGCCACTTTATAACTCTTTTCATAATTAATTAAATTTGTAAAAATAAACATGTTTATTTAATGGTGGTATTATTGGCAAGGTCTAAAACCATGGAATCTGTAATCTGTACCGATTGTAAGTTTATTTACATATGTTAAATATCTACATAATGTTATCTGCGATTATGGATTTAATCTGTATATATATGTTTGCTGACAGAGCTGGTTTTATATTTATGTTCAGGTTTATAAGTAAAAAAACATGTTGCAGATTGTAGCTATTGTATACCTATTAAAAAAATAATATATATAGGTATATATATATATATATATATATATATATATATATATATATATATATATATATATATATATATATATATATATATATATATATATATATATATATATACTTGCTAGGACTAAATAAACTTTTGCTAATGGTGGCCTAAATAATGCAAAAAATTAAAAAGTAGTAGAAGTACTTTTTTCGTGTGGCGGATGTGGAGATCTGTCGGTCTGAAGCTTAATAAAAACCTTTGGGGCCCCCTCGCTATAGCTATGATTAAATTTTGTCCGCACTAGTGTGCAAAAGGTATTACTGAATATGTTTTACTTTTTTCCGGGGGCCAAAAAGTTAAAAAATTGACTGCTTCCCGAACTCCACAACTGCAGCCAGCGTAAGAACAAGAGTTACTTTGCGCACTAGTTAGGATGAGGGATAAAATAACTATGATTTCAAACTTAAATTTTTATTTAAAAAAAATTACAGATTCTAACTCTTTTATACTTTATAACTCGGTTGATTTTCGTACTTTGAGTTCGAAAATCTATCTTAAGCAGCCCTCAAAAGAAAGTGAATTCGTTACGTCATTTTTGATAGATAAAAGAGATAAGGTCTTAAATCACGTCTCCTGCTTTGTTGTATTGAGATTATTTTTACAAATGTCATTTTTGGAAATTAACGTTGTAACAGTGGTTGTCGGAAATATTTTTTAGATAATTGACCAATTCGGAAATATGGCCACTATATCATTTTTGTAAATAATTTTAATTTTGTTTGACTTGTCATTTTATTAATTTTTAAATATTTTTTGAATTACTTGCATTCGTTGTCGAATTTATCTTCTAGGTCTTCCTAGTAATAAGCTATTACTTTTGCCATGCTTTTTAAATTTTTATGGTTATTTTCGTAATCACGAAGATCAATTCAAATGTATGCCATTCTTTTTTTAGAGGCAGAAATTAATTTATGAAGGAATCAGCTGTAACAGTATTAATTCTAAAATGTATATTTGCATACATCTATTTTTGGTTAAAGCTTTATCATACCACATTTTTTTTTGTAGTTTTTGTTGTATCGAGTGTTGTATCTTTCCTCAATAGTCTTAAATGTTTGGCCTTTACTTGGTAAGAATTCATTAATCCCTCACCCGCCGTCAGTGTCGTGTATAGATATAGCTTCTGGGGGGTTTTAAGACGATGGAAAATTTCATCAACCAACCAAAGACGAAAAAAAGGGCATTCCTTTATTTAAACTGTGATTTTACCCGCCATTCCCGAAAAAAAGGTTTTGACTTTATACTATTTCTATCATTTTAGGTTAAATGAAATGGCTCTTGGGGGGGTTAACCCCTAAACCCCTCCTTATATACGCCACTGCCCCCGTCTAACTTTTGAACCGTTCGGTATATTGCAATGAAATTTGGAACGATAATAGGAGCCTCCTCCTCAGTTCGACCTATATGTATTTTTTTGTATATTTATCCGCGCATATTGTCTAAACGGTTTGATCGATTTTGATGAGTCAAATGCCAAATTGTAGAGGACGTTTCTCTGGTGGTCCCATATTTTTTTATTTAAAATGCGTTTACCCGCTTTTTTGTAATAATAATATAAAAAAACACAGCCATAAGGGCGATAAATTAAGTAATAAATTAACGTTTTTTTTAAATACCTTTTCAAACTAAAGCATTGAGGTGTGTAATAGACATGCAACCCCATTTGCTAAAAAGTATCTCTTTTGCTATCCCTTTATGTAATTTTATGAAAAATGGTATAACCTCAAAATCTAGTATTTTACGCGACATTTTCGAAAAATGAAGATTCAGTATGAATAAACAGTTGTTAACCGACTTTATTATAAAATCTAATTTTGATAGTCTTCTTTATTCGTCACTTTTTGTAATATGTTATATACAAATATATTCAATTGGCTATACATATACTACAAATTATAATATTTTTAAAATTGTAACTTGTAAAAAATTACTAAAAAGTGAGAAATAAAATCTCTCTCTAAAAAAATTGAACCGACGTCAAAATGTCTATATTTAAGGAATAAATGAAATATTACTTTTTACTTTTTAGCGATTTTTTTAAGCCGGTTCAATTTTTTTTTTAAATATTTCATTGGGGTTTTCAATGTCAATACTCCATATTAGGTTAGGTTAGGTCAAAAGTGAGTGGATCAAACCGACCCTCCACTGCGACTCTGTGGTCTATTGTGGCTCACACCTATGTTTACACTTCCTAGAGCAACTCAATGAGTGTTATTATTGGCTTTGGGGAGGTATTCTTCAACTCCTCGGGCAGCAGGATATCTCTACCGAATATGGAGAACCTGATCATGGCAGCTGTCGGGCATTCACACAGCACATGGCGGGCTGTCTCGTCATCCTCCATACATAGGTGGCACTCGGATTCGTCTTCAAGCCCCATTTAGTGCATGTGATGTCTCAGACCACAATGGCCATTGTATAGGCCTATTGCTGTTTTGAGCTTAATTCTGTTCATATTTCACAGACTTTCTATTATCCTCTTCTTCATAGGAAGGGGGGTAAATGCCTTTGCATGGGACAGACCTGGCGGTCCAAGTCAATAGGGATTAGCTTTTTCCTCAACCAAGCTTGGCCGTTTCGTGGGCTACTCCTAAAGCAGGTCCCACGAATATTGGCTCTGCTCCTTTCTTTGCTAGAAGGTCCGTAGACTCCTTTCTCTCCAAACCCGCATGTCCTGGTGTCCAGATAAGGGCGATTTTATTGTCGCTCCCTAGGCCAACAAGTGCCTTTTCACAGTTCCAAACTGTTTTGGATGTACAATGACTCGCTCGCAACTCCATACTAAGTGAAGCACGAAAATGAAATGGTAATATTTTATTACAACAGTACTTATAACAATTACTAAAAAACTGATAAAACGAATATTAAAAATGTCCGCATTGCTCCTGTTGACAAAAGAACATCCCGAGGAACATCCTGTTAAATGAAAAATGAAACGACGTTTCTTGTTTTTAGTTTATATTGAATGAACCGACAGTAAGGTTATTGTATTCTAGAGAAACAAAAAAACAGTACATAAGCGCTAATGCAGGATTTTCAGGCGAATTTAATATTTTAAAAATATGCGGTAAAATTTTGGTTAAGCTCACCATGACCGATTTTTACGATATTCGGCACATCAGTACATTTTGATGCGCTTTTAACGAATTTAAAATAAGATTTTTCGGCGACGTTTCATTCTTGAGGTATTAATAATTAAAATCTATAATATATTTTTACTATTTCTATCTGGTTTTTACAAATATTTCTTGACAGAATTGGTAGAAGAAACAATAAACTACAGAAACCACATCAAATAAATGTTTTTAAATGTGTTAATTTTATGCAACAAACAGATATAAGTAAAATTTGACATTGAAGAGGTTAGATTGGAAAATAGGAAATCATAGCATACTTGGAAATATTTTGTAAATGGTAGATCTATTTGTTCAAAGTTTTTATGCGAAATAACGCCATTAATTAAAAATATGTATAATTTGCACGGGATCTTTCCTGATAATTCCCAATATTTGTGAACTTTTAAAATTTAGAAGAAAACGTCAATAAAAAAGTTGTAGGGATTATTACATAGTTTGTAATGGTTGTATATTACATGTACAGAGGATGTCTCATGTAGACCGAAAATACATTTTTTAAAATGGAATACTCTGTATATTGTATGTTCATCAATTGGCAAAATTATTATAAACAAGAAAACTAAGTTACTTTGGTGAGGAAAAACTATTAATTTGTTTGAAATCAAATTTTACACAAGAATGAAGTGTGATTTAGTGATGAACTGGTATGATCTTGATACGAATTTTCTAAGGCAGAACATAATGGCGACCTAATAGAAGGTTCTTAAATCAAAATAAAAAAAAATACGTTCTTCACATTGCATTCAAATTTTGTGCAAAAGTCAAGTGTGAAGTAGAAATAAACTAGTAAACTTTTGGTACGAATCCATATGTGAATAACAAAATGGGGGCCAACATAGGCGCCGATTCCATGGGGACTTTGGGTGCGCAAGCACCTAGAGCAGATAAGTCTTCGGTGCGGAGTACCCAGAGCAATTCATAGGATACTTTGGGAAATTTGTGTTTTTTTTATCCTATTATTAAAACTTCTAAAATTAAATAATTCCGTCAACATGGTGTAGGTATCTTAGAAGTTTTTCTAACAACCCTGCACGATTCGTCTGGAAAATGGATCTACAAATATTTTGATCAAAAATTAATAGTGGCATACCCTCATCAAACGCACCGTATGTGTTGACCTAATAGCTTCTTGTAGACTGAGACATAGATTACCAAAAATTTTTAGATTGGCGACTTCAAGCTTTCTGTCAAAACGCATAGGTTTTTAAAAATTAGCCTTTGAACAATTGAATTAGAAATCAATGTTTTATCAAATAAATTTAAATTTTAAGCATTTAAACTTACGTTTTTATTGAATTTAGTTTCAAATGCTAAAACCAAATTAATTAACTAAACATTGATTTCTAAGTTTGTACATCTAGGGAATACTTTGTCATAGAAGCCCAAATCAAGAAATTTGGGAATTATTTGAAGAAGAAATAAAATATTAATTTATTTCATATTCAGATCATCCAAAAATATCTTGATTTGGGGCTTATATAACAAATTATGCCTTTGATGTAAAAACTTAGATATCAATGTCTTGTTAATCAATTTGAAACTAAATGCAATAAACATTTAAGTTTAAATACTGAAAAATTAAATTTTTTGTCACAACATTGATTTCTAAATATATTTGTATGGAACTCCATACTGAAAGTTTAAAAAACTTAACGGTTAAAGGATTGCGTAGTTCAATGACTTTCACATCGCTCTTCTCCGAAACCTTGCTGTGAACCTAATGTACCTTCCCTTTGAGCTACACAAGTGCATTTGCACGTTAATAACCATCATAACGAAATCTTATAGGCTACAGAAATAAAAAACAGTTTATAATAACAACATTTATTAAGCTAATTGCTTTACATTTTCAATTCTTCTTTTTTTATTTTTCAGGGATAAATGCCTCTGCCACGCCATTTTCTTTAAAATTTTCTTCCAAAAAAACCATTGTCTAAATCTTTTTGGCTCAAGTTTCGTTTACCTGAAATTGGTTATAAGGAAAGTATCTAGTTTTACATATTCTAGGAGCTTTTCTAAATAACGGAAAATAAGAATTTTGCTGCGGAAATGCGTCATTTCCGTTCTGCACAGTTTAGTATACCTGAAATCAGTTACATGAAAACTTTGCATTGCATCTCATCCCAAACTCTTTCCCAAGCACGAAAATGTCAAAATGTGTCTGCGGAAATTTGTCATTTTCATTTTCTGCGGAAATTTTGTATAGTTTAGAATATCTAAAATCAGTTACACAAAAAAAAAACTTTGATTTACATTCTAAATTCTTCTACATTTTTTAAGTAACGAAAACGAAGGCATGATTGCGGATGGAGGCAAAATAATCGATGGCATTATTGCGGAATGCTCGTATATATTTGTGCGATTGCCTGACTCAAGAAAGGATCATCCTTCTTTGTTTATATTCCTTGAAGTTCTCAAAGATATGCAGACAGATACTTATATGAAACTTCGTGACTCAGACAAATTATTGAGATTATCTAAAAAAAATTTCGGGCTGTCACGTATACGGGTATAAAATGTCGCTAACAATACGATGCATTCAGCCGTTATTTTTACATTCCGCAATCGTGCCCTCACTTCATTTTGTGAAAAACTGAATACTAATGTTTTGTCCGCAATCGTGCCGCGCCCTGGAAAAGCGCTCAAAATTTCCGTGAAAAATGTAAATGACAAATGTCCGCAGACAAATTTTTACATTTTTATCTTGAGGAAAAAGTTTAGAATATAAATCAAACCTTCTTTTTTATGTAACTGATTTCAGGTAAACTAAACTATACAAAATTTTGTCGGAAAATTAAAACGACAAATTTCCGCAGTAACATTTTGGCATTTTGGTGCTTGGGAAAGCATTTGGGATGAGATGCCAAGCAAAGTTTTCATGTAACTGATTTCAGGTATACTAAACTGTGTATGAAAATGAAAATAACGCGTTTCTGCAATAAATTTTTTCATTTCCGTTGTTAAGAAACACTTCTAGAAAAGATTTCTTTTCCCTTTAAAGTATTTTTACCGCACCCAGCACCCCTATTCGCTCCAAGATCCCGCAAGCTTCTAAATTAAAAAAAAAAAAAAGGGGTGTACAATGGAAATGACGCATTTCCGCAGGAAAATTTTTCATTTCCGTTGTTAAGAAGGGCTTCTAGAAGGCAATCAAATATTTTTTTTCCAAATAACCCATTTCAGGTAAACAAAACTTGCCCCATCTTTTTAGTGTCTATGGGAGTATAAGTATTTGATAAACACAAAAATCTAAATTTATACCTTCACCAGCATATGAAGTAGGTTCCACTGCAGATGTTCCTTGGGCTATAACTGTATCACTTTGTAGAAGCTAACATTGTACTGGTTGTATCAGGGCAAACTCTAAATAAAATAATTCTCAAAAATTGTCAGACAACTACACATTTAAAAAATTAAGAATTTTATATATTATAAGAGTATACTTAAAAAGTTTAATGACCTTCTATACATACCTTTAAGAAGTGAAGTTGTATTTTAAATTTGTTCGATTCTTTTCTGTGGGAAATGTAGCATCTTCTGCAAATGCTTCTCGCAAACTCTAAAGGTATGTCGTGTTTTCCTATCAGATAAAATCTCCAAATCACTTCTACCAGCTTGGCACCACAAATGTCTAATCTGTTTGAATGTTTAAAGATAGACTTCATTTTTTACATAAAACAATCATATTTCTTATTAAATATCAACCTACATAGCTATATAGCTAAGCAAATATGAGTTGGATATAACAAAATATAAAGTACAACTAGTAAAACAAACTAATGCTTACATTTATCTTTACACTAATTATTGTTGGAACAACTAACAACAGATAAAATTGTAAATTAAATCAGATAATGTATTGATTTAGATTTGCCCAGTAAAACTTGCAAAATGATGGTGCAATATTTATTTTAAATAATATTTATATAAAACTTACCTTCTCATCTTTTGGTAAACAGTGCATTTTTGCAGTATTATTGGTACTGTTGCACCCAGGTATCGAACACTTAAAAACCATTGTCAATAATATATGATGCACACCGTTGCAGAACAAATTTAATAAAATCACAAGCACTTATAAACAGAAAAACTCTCAAATTATAAAAAATCAAAGTTTAACGACATTAAAGCATAACCAAACACAACAAGTCGTCAACGTCAACTAAATTTGAATTTGACTGACAAGTGACAGGAAACTTTAAACTCCTGGATACTAGCGACGCTTGTGACGCGAGTAAAAAGTAAAATCATAAAATACAGTTCTGTCAAATGTCGAGAATGAGACATATAATCACTTAAAATTATTGTATTTAAATCATTAAATTAATTTTATAAATAATAAAGAATTGCATGTAAAGAAAAATTACAGAATATATTGCCTCAATCACGGAATTAAGTGAAAATTATATTTTTTGAAAATAAGATTTTTTTTAAATAAAAATTAAAGTTTTGAAACTATTCTTATTAAAAGAAACATTACACAGGGTTTATCATTATATTGTTTACAAATGCTGACATATTGTGTGATTATTTCTGTACACAATTACACCATTAGGGACCAGGGGTATTTAAATGCACCTGTAATTTAAATTCGTACATCTAGGTGTAAACTGTAATATAAAAAACATTTAAATAATATTAAGGTATGTTGTAAGATATAAAACATTCTGTTATTATGGTGTCTTTGCGCGTGTAGATTATATGAAAGTCAGTATTATTTTGTGTTAAATTGTTTTCTTTTCGAAAATATTATATTTTGGTAATTGAATATCTGACTACTTTTTTTCTCACAAAACACATTTAAGGAAAGCTCAGTTTTTATTTAAGTTCCATCTGGCTTACTATAATAATTTGATGCTTGTTGGTTTAATCTAACACATATATGCAAAAAATCTGTACTTTCCTGGTAAAAGTATTCAAATCGTGAAGAAATCACTCTCCGAGATTTTTCTTTACGTTTCAAGGGCACTAGGTGCCGAAAAACATGTTTTCTCGATTCCGTCTCTTCGCGTTATAGTTAAAAAATATACTTATCCGGTTGACTTTTTTGATTTTGGTCAAAAATTAAGGGTCACGTGGGAATGACCTGGTGATATTTTTTTTTAAATCCAATACGTCAAAACAAAATGGTGGCCTAGTGAATTGTTAAAACAATTATTACTAAAAGGCTATTTATCCAATTTACCTCAAATGTTGCATAAGAATAAAGTATTATGTAGACGCTACTTTGGAAGTTAAAAAAATTACATATACCAGTGTTCATTGTTTAAATTTAACTTTTTGTTTTTTTTTACGTTAAAATATAATTTATATTGTGTAGTAAGCAAAACACATACCCAAATTTTAATTTAGTTATGCTTAGAAAGTATAGTAAACAAAAAAATAAAGTGCCATTAACTTTGGGAAACACATTCTTTAAGTTTCTGATAAAAGACCAAGGTTTCAAAACGTGACCTTTTAAACTATTTTGAGTCGCTCCTCAGATACGGATATTACGAGACATATGATATACAAATCAACAGCGTTCAGCGGCGCAGCGCTCGCTTTTGTTATTACTTTTATTTATTGTTGTTTTTGAATGAAAAAATATTTTAAATGAAGTACCATATTTGACTAGTACATAACCAAAGGAAAAATTACAAAATAAATCTAAATTAAGATTATTATTGAATGCATTTCTATTTGAGCTATTTGCTATTTGGTAAAGGTCAAAATATTGATGAATGTCGGTTTTATTAGTTATAAAACATTTTATTTCATCCTTATTTTATAAAGTTTTATTGCAAAGGTAAGTTTTAAAGTTTTGGAGGACTAAACCTAAATAGTTTAAAATTTTGAATGTTCTTAATAAAACAAATAAGTAGGCACTAGTGATGCCTACGAGACGAGACGAGACTTTGAAAAATCTCGTCTTGTCTCGCAAGGAAAGTGGAATGTCTCGTAAAGATCTCGCAAATGTCTCGCAAAATTTTTACCTTTCCTGTCTGAATGAAATACACAAACAAAATCAGTTCTAATTTTTATTTTAATGAACAAAAACTTAATTATCTGACAAGATAGATAGATAATTAAAAAAACAAAAATAAAATAATATCGGTTTTAATTTTCATTTCAACGAACAAAAACAAAATAAAATACAGAAAAAAATGCAATCTGTGCTTCTGAATATCCAAATGGCTTAATTAAAAAATATATATAATTATTAAATATTATATAATTCGAAATATTATGATAGGCAAAGTTATTATAAAGTATAATTCCTAACATAGTCAAATTTACAGTAAAATGATGATTATTTTAAACTCAATGGCAAGTACCAAAATCTAAAAAAACATTCCAGGGTAATCAAAATTTAATCAAAGATTTAAGTACTGGTATCGGTTCTTTAAAAACGTTAAGTATGTCGTCCTGAGGTACACCCTGTATCTAAGGAAATGATACTATAAAATTAACCACATGTTTATTGTTATTCATAGAAAATATAATTGGAAAGACTTAAGTCAATTAAAAGCTTCTAGATGACTTTAAATTTACTCCGATCTATGAAGACTTGAAAGTCATCCTAAGGTATATTAAAAACTTTAAAATCACTTAAAAATTTTATTAAAGACCTAAAATTTACCTAAATCTACTAAAAAAAAACATCATAAGTCTTTTACAAGTCTCTTAGAAGTCAAATTTTGCAGTTATCCGTTCCTCGACCTTACCACCGAAGATATGCAAACAACAATGTTCAAATTAGCGAGAGAGACCTAACCGCTTCTTGTTATTTTTTGTCTAGTATGTAGGGTGTGTTTTGTATCTTTATTTTATCTTTTAATATATATTTGGACATTTCACTTTATTAATTTTAAGGTAACTATAGCGAGAGTTAATTGTATGAACATCGATATGTTAGATTTTTCATTTATTGTAGATCCGATGATGCTCCCAAGGGCGAAACGCGCTTTCATCTTTTTAATATTTGACTGATACTTAGACTTAGTGATTTTATTTTTATATTACCAACTTAAATCAACCCAAACCAAAAAAACAAGTTCTAACCATCTTTATAGACAGATCTATAACTAAAACGGCTTTTTATAAATTAAAAAAAAACTCGTCTAAAGAAAAAAATTAATGACAACAAAAAGAATAAGGGTTTTGGTACACTGAGGTTTGAAAGGACCTGCCGTATTAGTCGCATTAGTCTATTACGTCAGTAATTAACGAACCTACTAATCGCAGTACCCGAACTGCTCCGAGCCGCTAATGTGTTGGCGATTTACGAACGTGCAGCCGGGACAAAGGACGGTGCAACCCGAATTTCTTTGGTTTGTCCGAGGCAATGTTATTGTAAACACAAGACTGTTAGCTATTATGCAGATTTAAAAAATATGTATCAATAAAATTCACGATAATTAGATAATTAATTATTATTTGGCATTTTTATCTGCGATACTTCGAGGCTTTTGCGAGACTCTCGTGTGAGATTTGAGACGAGACTTTTTGAAAGCCTTGTCTTGTCTCGCAAGGAAAATTTAAAGCGGAAGCGAGACGAGACGAGACTCTCGCAAACGAGAATATCGTGGGCATCACTACTAGAGTGAAAAATAAAATGATTAGTAAAACCGAACTTCGTGCGTTTAAAAATCCCCAAAACCATATGAAACATGATATTTTTATAATACCCTCTTTTTCATCTTAGTGGACCCTTCCCCCGATGTATATTCCTCGTTGACACAAGACATTTTCGTGCAAAGAATAAGGATATTTGATATTTTCAACATTCATTTAAATTTATAATACACGAAATAACAGTATGTATGAGGGTATGGTAAAATTACTGTTTGGGTAATTTACAATTCATACACTTATCGAGGGAACTCTTAGGTAGAAAAATATTCAAAATTTTTCCGTTTCTCTTTATAACTTATTTGATTTTTGATTTATAATTTAAAATTAATTGAATCAACAGTTAATTAGACCGCCATTTTGTTATGCCATCTTGGATTTGTACCAAAACTTTTACCAGCTATATCACCTATATAACACTTGATTTTTGTGCAAAATTTGAAAACGATTGATGAAGAAATTTATTTAAATTAAAGTTTTTAACATTTTATTAGGTCGCCATTTTGTTCAACTCTCTTGAATTTGTACCAAAATTTTACCAGTTCATCACCAACCAATAGACAGAGACAGAGACTAGTTGAACATAATACTTGTGAGAGTTGTTAAGAAGT
The DNA here is from genome assembly GCA_030620095.1 of Kuschelorhynchus macadamiae. Taxonomy (NCBI): domain Eukaryota; kingdom Metazoa; phylum Arthropoda; class Insecta; order Coleoptera; family Curculionidae; genus Kuschelorhynchus; species Kuschelorhynchus macadamiae. The sequence goes on along the minus strand of JAUTXW010002691.1, from coordinate 3,737,580 downwards.
CACCTGTCAACAGAAGGAGGAAATAATATTACCAAAGTTGAAAAAACTGGCCGAGCATGATTTTGAACAAATAATATTCTAAGCTAATTTTACACAAGTTTAACTCGTAATACACTAATTTATACGTTTATATATTAAACTCTAAGATATTTGACCTAAAACTAAACATAATATGTTGTCATGAACAGCTTAAATTTAACTTATGCTAATGTAAAAGCTGAAGTAAACAATGAGTTGATTTTTGAAGTTAAGGTATCTGGTTCAACCTGCTTTTTTTTTCTTTTGGCGGGATGTGTTTTGAGCGTCCTGGGAGGCCCATCCGTCCGGCCTTTGAGTCACCTTGCGGGGTGTGCTTTTGTAAAGAATATCTTCACTACACCCTGCAAGAGTTGCGGACTGGTTTTGGGTCTGCTCTCCTGGGAAAACTGCGATGGCCATGCTTAAACTGAATAAAAATGTATCTAAAGAAGTATATGATATTATCAGATAGACAATTCGGAGTGGTCAGTCTGCACAGGAAGCGGTTGCTTACATAATACAAAGAATTAATTGATATTAATGAATTGAAACAAGACTACTATCTTTATGCATCTTTGTGGACATAGCCAAAGCTTTCGATACAGTTAGTCACACGGAACTGCTTTGACTTTTAGAGAATATAAGTCTTAGAGAAATTACACTCAAACTCCTTAAATACTACTTATCAGATAGACAAAAATATATTGAAATAAATAACACAACAAGATATTTACTTAGACTAAGTAGTATGCAGTTCCCCAAGGAATTGTATTATTAATATCTAGTTAAACGACATTTTTTAGATTGGAAGGGAGAAGTTACAAGTTTTGCAGACGATACTGCTATTCTCTACAAAAGTTCAAAACAAAAGAACAAACACACAGGTAACTTAGTAAATCATGACTACCATACGCGTCAATATGGGAACCTGCTCAAAGTACCGAGAGTCCAAAAATCTTCCGGATAGAGATGTTACACGTATTTGGCTCCTAGGCCATATAATGTGCTACCATATGTAATCAGAGCAATTAATTCATCTACACTCTTTTAAAATAAAGTAGACAGCTGAATTAGACAGAGCTCTAGAGCTGAAATTATTAAATTAATTAATATTAGGAATACTTAAAATGATAATAACAAACTTGTTTTGTTAATAATTTGTAATCTAAGTGTCAGTTGCGTGGTTTAGATATATTTAAGTAGATATATTATTATTGTTGTTATTGTTCCTATATTATTATTATTATAATTGTGATTATTATTATGTTGTTATTATTAATTAATTAAAATGCTAGAGACCAAGTGTCTATTTGTGTCATATATAAACACTGAAATAATCAATGCTTAAATATATAATTAACATATCATATAAAAAACAAAGTAAGGAGGAGATTAATATTTGTAATTACTATACAAATGCCTACTTATTAAGTTAGTTACGTAATAAATTAAACATAAAACATATATCTATATTAGGATTACATTATGGAAACGTTAACCCACGTACAACAATTCTTTAATGGGAAATTTTATTTATATACCCTTTAGTCATATCATTATATTTTTGGCCATAAATAAACCATTGTTATTACTAATTCGGGGAAGTGCAGACAAATAGGAGGATGAGAGAGGGCTTTTCGAGCGCCACGTCGGGACGTAAGGTAACATTCAACTAGGTATACTTAATTCTGAATAAATTTCAAACCGTTAAAAAAAACCTAACGTAGGCTATTAGCTACGTCGGTTCAGGTCATTATGCTTCTCAGGGAAGATTTTCATATCCTGCCAACTCTAGACACATTAGACATATTTCGCGCTGCTAAAAGCGTTGACAGTTTATGAACATGAAAAAAGTAAAACTTGAGCATTTTACATTCGTCGCGAAAGTGAAAAAAAACTGGTATCTGAATATATATCCACACAGAAACAATCAAATTCCCGTAGTATTTACTAGGTGTGGTTTTTCATACAGAAACGACAAAATATGCGCACCTAGTAGTTAGCAATTTTTAACTTCATTGCACCACGCATACAACACTCAAATGGAGACCCCACATTACACTCATGAGAGTAAAAGTCACATCAGCACTCCAAAAGCCCTAGCCTCTGCTGCAAAGAAATAATCAATTTTCTCTGAGAACCAAATTAGTCTTGTTTTTGAACATGAACCGTACGTATTCTGGTACAGTTCCCCTGTTTGGTTAAATTCAGTAAAGGCCTACACACTTAGACTAGACTGGCAGCTCTAAAAAAAAGGAGTAATGGCAAACGCTCCATAACGACCTGTTCAGACTTACACAAAAACTATGATGTTGTAGTTTCAAGTGAGTGACTTGTACTAATTTTTTTAATTAATGTAAGGACGTAGCCGATGCACGCATCGGACAAGTGGCCCTTCTGAAACGTACACTACAGAATGCTAAACATTTCAAATGGTACGGATTCGCAATTAACGTCAAAAAAATATCAAGTCAAATAACCCCGGGAAAAACAGGTAAATAAAGAAAGTATATACAATGCCAAAACGATTTCAGGTCCAAAAGTAACATAATACATAAATATAACAAAATTACACAGAATCGACGTGAACAAGGACAGGTAGAAAACATCACAAAACTAATCCGCTTAACTGCCTTTTTAGCTGCAAAGTACTGAGCTTAAAAATGTCATACTCCGGGAAGTGACGATTATAACTGCATACTAGCCGGTCAACAAATGCTCTAAGCCCATAATTTGTACGGTGGTATCTTTCTAAAAATAGTAGAGATTGTCTCGTTCTCCTAATAGGAACCAAAAATGAGAACGACTCCAGCGATATTTCACAGTCAATCCCTCCATTGAGCAATTTATGTAGAAAAATAAGAAGTGCCGTCTTTCTTCGAAACTCTAGGATTTGCAGGCCACAAAGAAGAGCTCTTGTATTATATGTCAGACATTGATATGGAAAATTAAATTTATATAAGAGGTATTTTGCAAATCTATTTTGTACTCTTTCGATTCTGTCAATGTGACACTGATATGAAGGACTCCATATTGCAGAACAGTATTCCAAAACGCTCCTAACCAATGAGTTATAAAGACACCCAATTGGTTTGGTATCAGTCACATGCTTTGTATGTCGTTTTATAAAGCCCATCAATCTAAAACCCTTGAGTACAATGCTGTCAATATGCAGATTAAAAGTTAAATTTTCATTAAAAATAACACCCAGATCGGTGAAAGAAGTAACAACTTCAAGATGTACATCATCTATGAGGTAGGTGAAGTGTATTGTGTATGTATATTAATATGTTTATGGAAATGAAGCACTTTACATTTAGAAATGTTAAGATGCAGATAATTAGTGTGACTGCAGTGGATTAGAGTCAGAGGAAACCGGTGAAAAGAGTTTTAAGTCATCTGCATATAACAGACATTTGGACAGTTTAAAACAAGACACTATATCGTGTATAAAGAGCAAAAATAAAATTGGTCCAATAAGTGAACCGTGCGGAACTACCAACGTTACAACAACCTCTCTGGAAGCTGAGCCAGAAAAATTGACCTGGTGACGACGATTAAACAAATATGATCTGATCCACTCTAGATAGTTTTCACAAAAATCAATTTGCTGCAATTTCCGTAATAGAAGCTGATAGCAAACACTGTCAAAAGATATGTCAGTGTAAATGACAACAATCGGTTGGCCAGCCTCAACCGATGTTATTAAGTGATTTTGAAATATTGCAAGATTTGTAGTCGTTGAGCCACCCCGATAGAAACCATGTTACATACTCATAATGTAGTGTTTTAATGATTCAAAGATATCATCGGTGATAATTGCCTCATATAGCTTTGGTATGTGTGAAGGTAAAGAAATACCTCTATAATTCTTTATATCGCCTTTATCACCAGATTTAAAGAATGGCAAGAGAAAACTTCCAAATTTCAGGAAAGGAATCTAGGTTGAAAGATTTTTGAAATATTATACACAGAGGCTGAGACAATGACTGACAATATCTTACCAATAAAATAGTGGGGATTCCATCTGGACTAGCCTTCTTGGAGAGATTAAGGCCCTTTATTTTATTACAGATTTCGGCCTCGGTAAAAATACGTTGATAGTAATTTTCCCGAACAACTTATGGGACCAATCTTGCTAAAATCCAAATTGGGGTGGTGAAGAAAGACGTGATCTGGTCCCTCTATTGTTTGTGAGAACATGAAATATTACACAATTCAGAATTGTGATCTTTATGTATTATTGGGTTCATTTAAGTGTAAATTGAGAGAATATCAAAATGCATCTACGAATTCAGAGAGAGAGAGAGAGAGAGAGAGAGAGAGAGAGAGAGTTAAAATAAGCTAGAAACGTACAATTTTTTACTTTTTGCACTTTATCACCAAAATTATTCAAAAATTCGCCAAAATTGTGGACTACTTTTTTTTCTTTATTTAGTAACAAAAAATGGATGGTTTGCAGAACTCGATTTAATAAACAGTTTCGGAAATACGGCGGTTTTAAAGTTGGTCGAAAATATGGAAAAATCGCTCGAGCTCGAAAATTATTATTTTTTATATATTGCTTGTGCAATCGTTTCCGATGCTTTGTGCGAAAAAAATAAGAAAACTAGACTTTACTTCGATAAGAGTAAGGAAGGACCTTCGCGCAATAGAAACCGGAATGATTTGCATACTTTTTTTCATAATAGCGGAACTTTATTTGTAGCACAGAATCAAAACAAAACACATTAAAATTAAACACAACTAAAGCTTCAGACAGCAGCAACTAAGCAATTCATCAAATTTCTGCATGCCTTCAGTAGCTGTTATACTAAATATTTCAGTATTTTTATGGATGGACAAGAAAAAAATCGTACGCGTTGCTCCTCATTGACGCTGAACGGCTGATGTGGTTGAGCAATTTTTTAAATAAAGATAGCAATGCCTCAGATATCGATAAATCAACAGAGGTATTTATTTTTTTGTTATATGGTTTTTAGTTATATGACTCGGCAAGTTTACCATCAACCAATGCAGTTCCACTCACCACTGCGACATCGATTATTTTGTCGACTCCAATATTGGTATAGTAACAAGCTGGGGGGCAACTTTCGTTCACTTGAAAAAAAAATTCATAGCCTACTAAAATGTTATTTAATATAGTATAACAACACATTTTTTTTACTTCGATAAAGCCTTCTGGATGTGGAATTTAAAAAATTAATATGATTTTATGACTTTTTTTTTATTTTATAATAGGATAGATCCACCTAACAGTATAGGTTTTCTTTAAAAAAAGTCTTGTTTTAATATATAGTCGGAATTTTGTTTAGCAACAAATCTAACCGATCCTAGTTCGCATTTTTATTATAGTTTACTTCTATAAAGCCTTCTGAATATAGAACTTAAAAAATGTGTGTGATTTTATAACTTAAATAATAGTTTATGGCTTTAACAATGGTTTTATCGACGAACCTGAGCTAACCTAACACCTAACGAAATAGATCCACCTATTGCATGGTATATGTTTTGTTAAAAACATTTTAGTTTTAATTTAGGCTTGTAATTTTGTTAGCGAGCCTCCGCGCGCTTTCTTTGAAGCAAACTTCAATTATTTTAATAAAAAGTATTTTTTTATTACAGGTAGATATACGAATTTAAACTATTTAGGTCTTGTTAAATGAGTAAATAATATACATGTATTTTTATATTCAGAAAAATGATAAGCTTGCGCATCAAACTAAAATATCTATATGAATCTGATTTCCTAGGAAAAATCAAATTAATGAGGAATTTCCGCAAAAACATTTTTGTATTCATGTTTAGAAAAGTGTTTGGAATGTTAAACAAAGCAAAATCACCATGTAACTGATTTCAGGTATTCCAAAGTATAGAAATTTCCTCGGAAAAAGGAAATTACAAATTTCTGCAGAAACATTTTTGCATTTTTATGTTATGAAAAATGTTCAAAATGCAAATCTAAGCAATTTTTTATGTAACTGATTTCAAGTATTCTAAAGTGTAAAGAATTTCCTCGAAATATGGAAATATAAAATTTCTTCTGAAATATTTTGGCATGTTTATGTTCAGAAAAATGTTTGGAGTGGGAAGCGAAGCAAAATTTTCATGTTACTGATTTATGGTATACTAAAGTATGAAAAATGTAAACAATGTATTTCCGCAAAAAAAGAGAAGCTTCTAGAAGACATAAAACTAGTTGGTTTAAACTGATTTCAGGTGAACGAAAGTTGATCCCGAGCTGTAGTCATTAGTATGAGGTTGGAAGTTGACTTCAAATGGATTAATGCCTATCCCAACAATTTGTCCGATAACACCAGTGCTATTACTTAAGGGAGAACAGCACGCAAAAAATGAAAAACCAGCAACACGGTTTAATCAAGTTCAAAGTAAGATGAAAAGGTACCTACGTATTAGAAAAATTTCCTACACGTCCGACCTTGAAAAATTGTGCTATGTATGGGCAATTTAAATTAGATTGAGGTTAAAAATTAGTTCAAAAGGGTTCACGCGTTGCAGAAATACAAAGACATGAGTACGATTTAACATTTCAAATTTTGCAGTTATGTAGACGAAGGATCAAAGCAAGACGGTACAGAGCTTTTTTTTGAAAAAAAAATTATGTGCGACAGCATTTGGGTCAAAAAGGGGTCAAAAAATGGTCGATAATGGACAAATCTACTTCTATTTTATCGTTCTACATTTTATTTTTTCATAAAAATTCTAATTTAACGCCCAATTATACATATTTCCCTAATTAAATCACATGGAAGCTAATTAATATCTCCTACAGTTTTAACATAATATTGCAGCGGTGGAAGGCTTACAAGCGATCCATGATACTGCGTGCAGTTCCCCCTTTTAACTCCATTTCGTGCGAGTGAAAACCATGATATAAAAGGCAATTTATCTCCAATGCCAGGGCAAAAGTTCTGAAAATGTCAAAAATATTACCCATGTCATGACGGTTTGGAGATTGATTTTGAGAATATTTTATTTATTTATTTTATTATTTTCAAGGTAGAAATTTAAAACCCTGTTTGTTGAATTCGTGACGCAAAAATGTTTGGGGTATTCAGTTTTAAAAATTGACTCCCTTCATGTATTTTTATTGCTTTACGATACTCGCTTGTTTTCTGTAAAAAAATTTTGCCGGTTCAAGTACTACAAATTTTTCCTTAAAAAGTTTTTTCTAAATTGGGACTGTAGGGGAGTTGGAGTATGGTGTTCCATTAATAAACTTTTTGTGCTGGGTTAGTTTGTGGAAGTGTCATTAATAAACTGCCATACACATATATTTTCGGGCAATGTTCCTTTCGATCAATTGCTGTGAGGCAATTTTCCGCTCGGGGAATATTTCCTTCTTTCGTTTGCTTTTCGGTCAATTGTGTTAGGGGGCATTTGTTTTCGGGAAAATTGTCTGGTACCGGCTTTTTACTATCAAGTTTGGAGCGGAAATATACTAATCTTATAGTAAATTAATGAAAATTAACTAAATTAAACTAGTTTAGCTCTTACATATATATATATATATATATATATATATATATATATATATATATATATATATATATATATATACACGATTTATACGCTAAAAGCAGATGTATACGAAAATAACAGTAATTGCGTCAAGACTTGATCTTCGTATCTACGGCCCTTTTAAATGTAGAGTTAAGAAGGTCGCATTTTTATCGCCTTAAAATCTATTTGCACTTAGTTTTTTTTGGCTTCGCTAGGGTAGCATAGAGCTATACTTGCAATCATGGTTTATATAATTTTCTCGCTTAAGGTACTGGGAATTATTGCACAAACAGTTTGTTAAGTGGACAGAATTTCAAAAACGTATAGGGGTTCAATTTAAATAACAAAGTATCCCAACTGGTATTTATCAAAGTTTTTAATTTTTTTTTCTGAAATACCTCTCTGTTGAAATTTAATACCTCTATTGAGATGCCCCTAATGTAGCCAAGCTCTTTACATTTCCAAATTACCTTTGTTTTTTTTTTGCCTTATGACTATTTTGCGACGCGCTAATAGTGAAACTTATTTACAATTGGTCTTTCTCAACCTTTCATATGCCTCAGAAGCGTCTAGACAGACCATTTTTATTTTGGCTTCGAAGTTTTTTCACGTCGTATTGGTTAAGGGACCTTGTTCGGCGGATTATAAACAAGGTTCGTCAACTTTTCGGTGTGAGCCTGGTGGATCAGTGGTAGGGTGGTTCAGTTGCATTTCAGTGGAAGTGTGTTCCAATCCCGGTTTGGGCGATGACTTTTTTAAGTTTTTTTAAACAAAAGTTATAATTTTGTGTGTTATTTTTCTTTAAATTATATAAAAAAATGTATCTGTATCAGAAGATATGGGATATCATATCAAAACAATGTCCGAATTAAACAATCGTTGTAGTACCCTGATCTTTGCTTTCCAAGATAAGTAAGGCGAATATTCGTATATTCGTATAGGAAGTTCACTTAATTCCTGTGATGAGCAAATTCGTTTCGAAGCTCTTATGTAATTAACTCTGATTTAAAATGGAGCTTAAAAGATATACGCGCGGTTCAAACAACGTCCCTTAATTTCACAGTAATCTAAAATCTAAAAGCAAAGTTTTGTAACTCTTGGAAAATCGAAAAGAAAATTGCAATAGTAGAGTCTCTTGGCAAATCCCAAAATTAGCTGGACTGAGATGAAACAGTTGCTGATTACAATTATTTAACTATTTATGCTAACTTGTTTTTGTTCTTACACTTCAACTTCAGTTTAATAGCTAAATTGGTTTTGATTGTTATTCTTCAAAAGTGCGGTTACCAATATGTTTTAATATATTGTTATAAACTTGTGTTTTTTGATATTTTCCATACCTATTTTTTGTCTCTAGTATACATTTTTTGGTATTAATATTTCTTCCAATATCTTATGTAGGAAGAATAAAAAATTCCACAGGTAGCAAGGTTGGTAGACGCTGTATAGATAGCCTCGGCTGTTTTTTAACAATAGACGACTAATACATATGGCAATGTTAACGTAGTCGGTCGCATTTTTCGAGGCTCCGTATTTTCGTCGATTTTGGCCTATCCAACCTGCCCGAAAATTCTCGGATATGCGCTAACATATTCTTCACGGTGTTCTTGATATTTTCGTACTTTAGTTAAATATTACCGGTGTGTTTGTGTGTGCATTAAATCGACATTCTTTAATTACTTAAATATATTTACGTCTAAATGCATATCGACTAACACATTTTTTATTTAGTTATTTCTCGTTAACAATAACAATTACTCAGTATAAAAACTATATAGCTGAAGTGATAGACGTCCGGGTCCGGAGAGTTTTCGCGTTGTAGGGTGCTATTCCTTACCGTTTCTAATAATGGGCAAGATGATGTGTAAGTCGTGTGCCAAGACTATTGGTAAAACCTCTTACAAAATCGGGTGTGCGGGTGGCTGTGGATCATGGTTTCACTCCAAATGTGCCAAGTTGACCGAGAGTGAAATAGTGTCATACTCCAGGGACAAAGTAAATTGGTTTTGTGTTTACTGCAAAGCAGACCTTAACAGACCTCCTGTTAGTGACACAACTATAGGCAATCTTTGTGCATCGGATGCTACCTCCAGCCGTGACAGCCGCCGTTTAAGTAGTATTGGTGTCTATTCGGGCTGTCCCGACCTAGATTTATACAATTTAAACAGAGTGGAATTTAGTTTAGGTGATGCCCATACTGCTATCACACAGATGCATAATCTAATTCTGGATCAGAATAAAACTATTCAGGCAATGTTGCAGGAGTTGAAGACATTTAATGAAGACAAATGCAAGATGTTTGCCATTGAATTTGAATTAAAAGAGATTCGATCTGAACTGCAAAACATAAAATCACATTATGCCACAGTAGATGTTAGTATCGCACCATCAACGTCTATGACTGTTACGCCTAACAGCACGGAAACTGTTTTAAAGGAAATGCATGAGCGTAGGGTTAAAGAAAAAAACATAATTGTTCACAATATTACTGAGAGTTGCTCAAACAATTTTGTGGAAAAGCAGGAGCACGACAGTTCCGAAATAGGCAATATTTTAAATGCTATTGGAATCGATGGTGGCCAGTTTAAGACTTTACGACTAGGTCAACTGGGACAAAAACCCCGCCCACTACGTGTAATTTTCGAGTCATCCAAAATCTCCAGGGATTGTCTTAGAAACAGAAGAAAGCTTGCAGCCAATAACTCTTTATATCGCAAATGTGCCGATATGACCATCACCCAACGTAATCACATTAAGGAATTGCATTCTCAACTTGCTTCGAGAAAAGAAAAGGAGGAGTCTGATATCGCTATACGATACTTTCAAGACACTCCTAGGATCGTGAAAGATAGTGGAAGACCTCCAAAAAACGACAATTAATTAGTTGTTACTTTCAAAATGCCGATGGCATATCTTCAAAACTAAACGACCTTCGTAGAAACGCGTGTCTAAGTGTCTATGATGTTGTTATTATTGTCGAAACTTGGCTTAACTCCAACCATTTAACTGCAGAAGTGAACATCCCTGGGTACGATATTTATAGAACTGGCAGAGATGCCATTACAAGCTTGAAATCCACAGGAGGGGGTGTACTAATAGCCATTAAGCAGTAATTTAAGTCTAGACCAGTTAAATCTAACATTTCCTCTGTTGAACATATTTTTTGCTCATTATGCCGTGGTGGTGAGAAGCTCATAGTGGGTGCAGTGTACATTCCACCGAAATCATCCCATAACGTTTACAATGATCATTGCTTGGCCGTCAATAACATATTGGATTCTAGTCTGGAACACAACCTTCTACTTTTTGGTGACTTTAACCTGCCGGATGCCACTTGGAGTAACACTGATTATAGTGTTAATGTTCAGTGTTCTCCCACTTCAACAGCGTATATTGTCGGTAACTCTTTTAGTTTCCTTAATTTGTTCCAGCAGATAAATGTACCTAACAAAAATAATGTGTTTTTAGATCTATGCTTTACTCATTTTAACGATTTATTAATTTATCCAGCCACTGAATCTTTGTTACCTGATAGTCAGCACCATATTGCTTATTCTTGTGAAATTCCTGTTTGCACTGCAAAGAAGTCATTGAAAGTTGACGTCGAATACTTTGACTTTAGAAATTACGATTTTCCGTCTTTAAACAATTTTTTGGCTTCTATAAAGTGGGATAATCTGTTTAACAAAAATGATATTAATGAGTCTGTTAATGTGTTTTACAATATTTTATATGAAGGTATTTCTAGGTTTGTACCTATAAAAAGATTTAAAAGCTCTAATTTTCCAGTGTGGTTTTCTCCCCATTTAAAGCAATTGAATATAGGAAAAAAGATTGCCCACAAAACTTTTAAACAAAGTAGCTCAGTTGGTGATTATGAACGCTTCTCTCAGCTTAGAGAGCAGTGCAAAGTTGCTGAATCTGCCTGCTATCAAACTTACATAAACAGAATGGAACTACACCTTTCCAATAATCCCAAACAATTCTGGAAACATGTCAATAACCAAACGCATTCTACTGGATATCCTAGTTCAATGCACTATCTAAATAAGGTAAGCAATAATGGTGTTGAGTCAGCCAATCTATTTGCAGAATATTTTTCTACTGTTTATGCAGATGACTCTCCTCAAATACCTGAGTACTATTCCAAGCTTATGCAATTAATAAATCTGAATAAACTACATATTGATATAAAAGACGTTTTTAATGTACTGAATTCATCCAAACCCACCTGCTCTACTGGCCCTGATGATGTGCCTTCTCTTTTGTTAAGAAACTGTGTTTGTACTCTCAGTAAACCATTATATATTTTATTTAACATATCACTAATTTTAGGCGTTTTTCCAGATTATTGGAAAAATTCGTATATTACTCCAATATTTAAGTCAGGCAATCGAGATGATATTTCAATTTATAGAGGCATCTGCATACAGTCTGCTATACCTAAAATGTTTGACTTATTGGTAGCGTCTTCTTTGTCATGGCATTGTAGGAGAGTAATAGTTGATGAACAGTATCGCTTTCAGAAGGCACGATCAACTGTAACCAATCTTGTGGTGTATGAAGAGTGGCTGCTTGGCGCTTTCCGGAGAAGGTGTCAGGTAGACAGTATTTACACAGACTTCTCGAAGGCTTTTGACAGAGTCAACCATGGCTTGTTGCTTGCCAAGTTGAGGGCCCTTGGGTTCGGTGACCACATTGTGAAATGGTTAAGTAGCTTTTTAACAGAAAGATTTCAATGCATCAGAATTAACAACTACGTTTCTAATCAAATTTCTGTACGTTCAGGGGTTCCCCAAGGATCTCACTGTGGTCCACTGTTATTCAATCTATTCGCAAATGATATTAAGGGCTTTCTCACCAAAAGTTCCTTTCTCATGTATGCTGATGATGTCAAAATATTTAAACCTGTATATAGTACATCAGATTGTCTTGACTTACAATCGGATGTTAATAATTTTTATTATTGGTCAATTTTAAATGGACTCAGTTTAAATACTATTAAATGTTACTCTATTACTTTTTCAAGAATAAAGAATCCTATCATTTTCAATTATAAAATTAATCAGGAGACTCTTAAAAGAATGCTTGAGATTAAGGATCTTGGTGTGATATTTGATTCTAAATTGTCATTTAATAGCCATCTTTCTAGCATTGTACAACGTGCTAATAGAAGTCTGGGTTTTATACGTAGATTTAGTGGTGATTTCTCTTATAATATTGTAAGGTTCTTGTATTGTGCATATGTCCGCCCGATATTGGAATATGCAAGCCCTGTATGGACTCCTTTATATAATGTTCATATAAATGAGTTACAGAATGTACAGAGGAGATTTTTACGTATGTGTGCTTTTAAACTTAAATTGCCCAGTATGGACGGACATACTAACTATGATTTAGTTCTAAATACGTTGAATTTATGTAGTCTTAAGGATAGGCGATTGCAAACTGATTTGTTTCCTATTTAAAATTATTAATGGCTCCATCGACTGTGAGTACCTTTTAAGTAAACTATCTTTTCTTACAGTACATGTTACTCGTTCTAGCAATCTATTTTATACCGACAGTTTCTCAAATAACTATGGCCTGCATAATCCCATTGTTAGAATGCAGAATCAATTTAATAGATATGACTTACGTTTTGATACGTCTCTCCTTAATTTCAAAAAGAGTTTGAGAGAATTGAATTTTTAGTATCTATTGGTTTGATTCTTGCATCTGTCACTTTTCTAATTGCTAATATTTAATTATAGATTTTTTAGCGTTGTAGGCTTAACAGTTAGAACTTACTTATAAAATTGCATTAATGTAATACTTTATAAAATGATTAAATCGTTGATAATAAATAAATAAGTAAATAAATACAAAACTTATGAAAAATTAAACAATTTACTATAAATGACATTTACAAATACTCTGTTAGACAGAAATTATTGTGATTTTACATAAAAAACGTTGTAATCAAATGTGATTTTACGTACTTTTACTTTTAAAACTGTAAAAATATTTAATGTAAAAATTCTAATATTATAACCCTATTTTTTTATATTTTTTAATATATTTTCGGAAAATGAACTAAAAAATCACAAAACTTAATGTATTTTTCAGTTTTCCATAGCAATTTCGAAGATATTTAAGTTTCCCGATTTATAAGACATGAGCAGTACGAATTTTAAAAAAGTAACATACCACAAAAATAATTAATTTTATATTGAAATGTTCCGACACTGGCTGAATCTGCATTTCACCTATATTATAAAATAATAATATTTTATTTGCCAGATATGGATCCGTATTAGCGTAATATCTTAATTACAAAATAGTTAATCTGTACGTTTCTTCCAGTTTTCGACAATGACGACCGTAGAAGCTGTAAAAGCAGCATTGAGAAAAGAGATTGCGGAAAAGATTTCTAAACTGACTACTGAAGAAAAACGAAGACAGTCAAAGATTGTGTATGACAAGGTAAAGGAATTGATATTATCGTTAAAAGTAGTACTATAATGTTAGGTCGGAGAACCGGGATTTTTTTCATTTCGCTAAGGCATAATAATTTCCAAAATCTATATGACTAAGTTTTCGAATGTACGACGTGTATCGAAAAAGCGAAAAAAATATTAACATGACACATTATAAAGTTGTGGACATGAATTATTTTACCCTCTGTATATGTGTATATATATATATATATATATATATATATATATGTATTTATATATATATATATATATATATATATATATATATATATATATATATATGTATATTTTTATATATATATATATATAATATGACGTTTCCTCTTTAAAAGCTCATCATCACGTTCTTTTGTAAAATACGGATTTAGATTTTATTTGAATATCTGAAAGACAAAGTGTCACAAGAACATGTTTAACGACATTTTGTCATTTTATATCCCTCAATTTTTTTTCCTTGTTACGAACTTGGATTTGCCCTGATATATGATTCTTTTTTCGTAAATTAATTTTGTATTAAAAAATACAGTTCAAAATTTTACGTTTTATCACCGAGTAGACAAAAGATTATATATTATAAATTAACTCTTAAGAAAAATATTAACTTAAAACACTAATTAAACTTTTTTTCCGTTTATGAGGTGTCCTATCTTCTCTCCTCAAAAACCAACAGTATTCACCCATCATGGCTGGATCCCATCGTCCTTGGTACCGAATTTCCATTGTTCTGATATCTTGGTGAAACCTTTCTCCCTGCTCGTCACTAACAGCTCCCAATTTTTTAGGAAATAATTACAAATGGGAATGGAGGAAGTGAATTTTTAATGACATTCTGGCACCAAGCGCTTTATAGGCATCTAAGAGTTCAATAACTAATTGTTCAATTTTCATCCCTATTGTTGCGTAAAAATCCTCTTACTACATTAACAAATGAATTCCATGCTCTGAGTTCCTGCCTGGTAACCTTTTCCGTAAAATAGACATCGTCCAGCAATTTTCTGATTTGTGGCCCAATAAAAATGTCTTCTTTTAATTTAGCATCACTTAACTGGGGAAAGACTTGTCTTAGGTATTTAAATCCACCACCATCTTTATTCAAAGCCTTCACAAAGTTTTTCATAAGCCCAAGTTTAATGTGAAGAGGAGGCAAAAGGACAATTTTGGGATCAACAAGAGGTATAAATTTAACATTTTGAGATCCCGGTTGAAATTCGCTTCTTTCTGGCCAAATTTGTGTTACATAATGCTGATTTATTGCACGACTGTCCCATAAACGAAGAAAACAGCAATATTTTGTAAATCCCCCTGAAGTACCACTAAAATCGCTATAACTTTTAAGTCTCCACATATCTGCCATTTACACCTATTGTAGTTTATTTTATCCAAAATCGTGCGCATATTTTCATAACTTTCTTTCATTGCAACTGAATGGGCAACTGGTCTAGAGGGTTTCAAATTCCCATTATGCAATAACACAGCTTTTAAGCTATATTTAGATGAGTCTATGAATAAGCGCCACTCACGGGGAGAATGCTCAATATCAAGTTCCTGCATTAAACTGTCTATATCAGTACACGCGCACAACTAATTTTTCATACTGTAGAATTCAGAAAACATAGCATTTCTTTTTCTGAAATTCGTAATTTTTGTTTCTTTGGCCAATAGGTTCCATTACTTAAGACGCGAACTCAGAAGTTCTGACTGTTGCCTGGATAACCCCAAATCACGTACTAAATCGTTTAATTCACTTTGAACAATCAAATGTGGCTCGCCGGAACTGGGAACTGTGGTAAAAGTGGGATCAGTGCACTGGTCTTCTGAGCTGCCTGATGATGGGTTATCTCCATTATCTCCCAAATCAATAGCTTGCCAATTTAAAGGCGCAATCGGCACTGGCAAATTTGCATTATGAGGAACAGGTCGTATGGCAGATTGCAAATTTGGATATTCTATATTGTGCTTTTCCTTTTTGGAATAACCTTCAGTCTTTGTCAGGCAAACATAACGATCGTCAGAATGATTGGTGGGTTCTCGCCATACCATTGGAACAGCAAAAGGCATACTTTTTCCCTTTCCCTTCATCCACTGCACCAATGATACACTACAACTAACACAGCACACATGGGGAGCCCACCACTTATCTTGATCCCCAATTAACACCCCAAAATATTTAAAGTAGGCTTTTTTTACATTTTCGGAAAATGGCCTGGCTTGTTATTTCACCAGAAATTCTCTACAAATGTAACAAAATTTGTCAGGAGAAATTTTGCAACTTCGGCGCGTTTGACTCAACATACTCGTCTTCACATACACTTGCTTATCGATACACAGAGAACCACTCAATTCGAAACTCAATAGAAGAGCGATGTTTAACGTTTATTTTATGTCTAATGTTGTAAACAACCCAGTCTTGGTAATTTTTCCGTTGTAAAATGGACCTATTTTAGCCGCCCCACAATAAAATTGTTTACCTGCCAATATAAAAGGTTCTAATTAGGCTATTAAAAAATGGTACGTATTAGGGCTTTCCGAATATGTTTTTTATTATTGGGAGGGTATTTCCATTGTGAAAATAATGAGCTGGCCTGTGTTAGAAAAATCTTGTCGACCAGTGGTTGGAAATATCCTCGGTTAGTTCTCAAACACACCCCCGCAGTTTTAATAACCCTTTTTGAAATCTGAAGAAAAAACATTATATTTGAAACAATGTTTATAATTGCCGAAGGTGGCTGTGAAATAAATTGAATTAATGACGCGCGTTTACATAAACGACCTTCACCGGGCCTACCGTCAAATACAGTTGCTCAATTAAGTAAAATTTAATAAACAAATTATAAGAAAATAGGTGTGCTGTTTGTTTATGCGAGATCAAGCGGAATGTACATAATACTCTCCAAGTCTACCATATTCTGTATCCCGATAGAAAGTCCCAAGTGCTAGCATTTTTAGTTAACTGGAAAGACATTTACGACAACATGGATTTTTTCAGATAAAGCTAAATCACTCTTCAACCACACTAGCCGAAGTTTGGGATCGACACCTTGTTGGAGCTGTCACAATTACCGACCCAAAATAATTTAATTACAACTGTAGATAAGAAGTGCTTGCGAAATATCAATTACTTTATATTTTAAAAAGTAATTGAAGTATCAATTACCCCACTAAAGTAGTTGCATTTTTTCAAGTGAAGTAACTGAAGTATTTTTTTCTGGTAATTTAATTATTTTTTGTAATTGAAATACTTGAAAATAATTAAAATTCCGAAAAGTAATTAATTTACAGTTACTTACAGTTACTTGTACCTATTGAAACAGAAAATCCAAGTCCATATTTACAAAATGAAGGTGATGATGAGTTCTCAAAAACAAAAGTCGGATTTTTCTGAAGGTTAAATTTTAGACAATTGGCCAAGGTATGACAAACAAGACGTCATTATTAGTTCCATGGAATACATCAGTTTTTTAATTTTATTTCCTTCTTTTCAATTTGGTATCCTATATACAAAAAGTATTTTTCGCCATAGTTTCTTCACCTACAGTGCTATTTAATAAACTGTGGAATTAATTTCAATCAACGTTTTTAGCAAGCTTAAATTTCTTGACACCATGGTGAATAATAGTTGCGTTTTCTTTCAGGAAGAATATTATAGTCGATCTCTGTTAAAATTTGACCCAAAGTATTTGTTTATCAATGTACACCGATTTGTCCAGAAAATGTTCATGCAGTATTCAGGATAGTTACCATATTCAAAGAAAAAATGGAAAATTGTAGAAAAACGGCATTTTGAACTTTTTCTATCTAAGAATTTCCGACAAGTTTGAAATGCTTTAATATATTGCCTTGAAATTTGGTGTATGGAGTGTAATTAACCAAAAAAGTAATTTCGCTGCGCCTTGAGATACATATCCCCCTAGAGAAATCTATTTTTTCGTCAGGTTATTTCGTTTGGTATAAATTTTGTTTTGGAATGTTTAAAATATCAAATATTTTTATTTGTGGCACAAAACATTTCTTGTTTTCAGTATGGCGGTGGACGGGGCATAAAAAAGGAGTGTTATAAAAAATCTTGTGTTTCATATGGTTATCGGGGTTTTTAATGACACGGAGTTCACTTTTACTAATAATTTTAATTTTTGTGAATGTGTGTTGCGTTTTTTATATAAGTATAGATAAAGTTTTTATATAGTATTATAACCGTAATTCTGGCAGAATTTCATATCCAGTGGACCCAATAATTACTTGCTTACTTTATTAGGGGACGTATTAGGCCTTTGCAGTAAAACGGTGCATAGATAGAACTAAAAAGGATGAAATAAAAAGTTTTATAAAAAAATGAAACCGTCGTAAAAAAGCACTACAATGTTAAAAAATAATAGTTAATTCCATCTTGAAAATTTGTCTTCATAAAGTCGGCATACAACTAATGAAGACAATAACTATAGAACCCACTCCCACTTCCGCAATCAAGCAGCCGTTACGTCTCTGTACTTTTGTAGAATATTCCAGATAGACTAACTGCATCAAGTACGCAAAAATAAGGCTAAAAATCCATACAATGCTCCAATTAAACGAATGGCCAAGAACCCCAGATAGGCTTTTAGAGACTGTTATTGATAAAGATAAAATACAAACTCTGGAGAATTTCGTCAAACCAGTTATGTTGGCCAAAAATGTCAGAATTGAATTACGAACCTAATATTAGACCATCTCACCTAACTCCTAACCCTGGAACCTGTAGTCTACAACCTACCTACATTACACCACAACTTGTTACGTTCTGGATGCGCGTTTCGCTAACCAAGTTAGCATTATCAGCAAATGATATAAACTAAAGTAACTTATCCTAACCGAGACTATTTATAGGTAAATATGGTCACACTTGGTTGCACCCGACTGCACCCTTGTCAAGTAAGCAATAGAGGGGACTATAGAGAATGGGCCCCCTGTCTTTATTTAGTGCTTTCTTGCCACATTTAACTATTTCTATACTCTCAAATCCATCCAATAATCTATTATTAGATGCATTTTTAATTACCTTAATATTACTTATTGCTGTTTGGTGATTGTTGGGAAAAGTGTCCACATTTTCTGGTTTATTCTTTAAAATAGCAAATATATCGTCTACGTATCTCTACCAAACCCTTGGGAAATACTTGAGTTCTTTTTTGAACTGGGTTTCTAATCTACCTATAAACAAATTTGCAAGGAACGGAGATAAGCAATTGCCCATCGCAGTTCCCTCAAGTTGTTTATAATATTTATTGTTGAACTGAAGAAAAATTTGCCAGAAGCAAATATTCATCAATAATTTCTTTCTTCAAATTATTGAATTCAATTGTACTTCTTTTAGGTACTCTAAAGCTAGTGGTATGGGTACACTAGGAAACAATGAGCCTACATCAAAAGAAATTAAAATTTCACCTTCATTTAAGTGAATATTCTTAATTCTATCTAATAATTCTAACAAGTTAGTAACCTCAAAGTTATCGTACGTGATATTTAATTTGCTAAATTCTTCTACTAACCATTTTGAAATATTGTACGTTGGTGATCCAACAGTTGAATGTTGAAATAGGTTTCATAGACTTCCCAGGTTTATGGATTTTGGGAAGGCAATACAGTTTAGATAACTGTGGGTTACTATGTGTTAGTTTGAATTTTAGTTTATCGGACACAAGGTTTTGCACTGTTTTAAGGTACTTTTTACTTGTGTTATCACATTTGATAACAGAAGTTAAAAGTTGATCGTAGTTATCGATGCCAAATTTTTGAAGATACTAAAACAGAAGATTTGGACTCTTTCTTAGAAACATTAAACAATAAATATCCTTCCATAAATTTATTAATACTGATAGGTATATACAATCCGACTCATTTCATTGCCGTCAACACAAAATGGCAGCATTTCATTTCTTAACTCACAGGTTAGTCAATTTTCCAATAAGTAAAAAACGTTTTAACAATGAAATTAATCGGATTAAAAATATAGCTAAAAGTAATGGATATAATGATAATGTTGTACAAAAATTAGTAAATAGACATAAGCATAAGAAAATGTTAAAAGATTCCACTACTCTTCAAGCACCTGAGGCTCCCAATAAGTTCATAGTAATCCGATACGATTCCAGATACGAAGAGGTCTAAACGATGAACAGTTTGAAAAATCTTCTTAGAAACCCTAAAGACAAAGTCGACTTGAAGGAGAGGAGTGACATCTATGAAATTAGCTGTAACGACTGCGATCTAAAATATGTTGAGCAAACTAAACGCTTCATAAACATTTGTTTTAGAGAGCACATGGCGCATTTAAGATACGGAAGAACAGAAAAGTGAAGCGTTCGACAAGATGCTTTGGAAAACAATCACCAAATAGGAATAAAAAATCTTAAATTAGTTAAAAATGTATCTAATAATAGATTGCATTTGAGAGTATAGAAATAGTTAAATGTGGTAAGAAAGCACTAAATAAAGACAGAGGGCCGATTCCCTATAGCCCCCTCTATTGCTCACTTGACAACGGTGCAGTCGGTTGCAACGTGTGACCACAGTTACCATAGTCTCGGTTAGGATAAGTTACTTTAGTTTATATCATCTGCTGATGATGCTAACTTGGTTAGCGTTCGTCCAGAAAGTAACAAGTTGTGGTGTAGTGTGGTTAGAATTCTGGTATTTTGATCTCACCTAACTTATAATTATAACAACCATTACAGAAGGCTGCTATGTAAATATGTGTATATAATACTTCTCATAGTATTAAAGACATTTAGACATAAAAAATAGTAATAGAACATATTGGAGGCAACATTTATATTTATTTGTATGCAGATTAATACAACGTATAATATTAAGGACTTTTAGGAAAGCACTAATCATAATTGTGCACATATGTGAATTTAGGCTTAGGATAAACTAGCTGTAGGAAACAAAGTAGTTTCGCATTGCTAAGTTTTCAACTATAAAGTAAAGATTGCCTCAGATACATATTCAGTAAATTCCATTAAGTTGGTAATAGTGGATTTTTTATTCCTAAAGCCATGTTTTGAAGGCCAAATGTGGTTATTTGTTCTATTATGTATTAGAATTTTGAATATCTTACTTAAAGTATTCAGGATACTTGTCTGTAATTTGTAATAAGTCTTGTGTCTTTTTGTTTTGTGTACAGGAATAACTCTGGCAACTTTTACCTTTTCTGGAAAATGACTAGTTTTAATTGCTTAGTTAACTAAGATTTTAATTGGCTTTGACTTGCTTGTGGGAAAGGCACCGACGAATAAGCAGCAAGTGGGTGTTTGGGAACCTCATCACACTTACATGTAAAAATGAGAGATTCCTCTGTGACGAAGTTGGGAATCCCACCACCACGGACCAGCCTTAATAGATAGGATGGTTTTGTAAAATTATTGGATGGTTAGGGCTCAAAAAATGCGTTAACTGGAGGATCTACTTCTTTATTTTTTTTAGTCCAGACAAGTATGTAACATGATAACTTTCACTCCACGCGATTGAATATTGGGTATCCCGTAGTATCTTGAACTAATTTAGAAAAATCGGCTGCACGGAACATTTCTGGCGGAAGTTTGTACTCAGGGCAAAGCACCATAAACTGTGACAAAGTGCTAAGCATGTTTTTCTGAAGCATAAGCAGGATCACAACAATGATTATGTATAAAATAATGCGATTTTTGAAAATGTTTTAGCTGGCGTATTTAACAGGGCTTTGGGGGTGAACCACTCTGCTCAGAGCTAAAAGAGCACCTTTTTTTCGAGATTGGTGAGAAAAATACGCTCACCCCCCCCCCCCAGCCAGTTTTACTTATAAGTAAAACAAAGTAATGACCTTATTTTTCATATTATTTACGCTGAATACGTCGACTTATGTAGAAAACAGACCTCCAGAAGCAATGTCTATATGCGCCACTGAAACCATTTCTTCTATAAATTCAAAAACAGTGACAACTTATTTATCTTCACTTCGAAGTTAGTTTATATATGTTTATATCAAAACTTTTAAGTAAGTTTTGAACCAGTTCCCCTTTTCGGAAAAAGCAGTTCCCGTTATCGGAATTGAGTGAAATTTGGTATACGTACATAAATCCGATGACAATACAATATTATGGTGTCCAATCATGATATCTTATACAGGGTGCGTAAAAAATAATTCTACAAAGTACGAAACATCCTGTTATGGGAATTAACTGAGATTTGGTATACATAGATAAACTCGATGACAATACAATATTCTGGTGTCCAATCGTGAATGTCATATACAGGGAGCGTAAAAAATAATGCTAAATGTAAAAAAATGTTTAAAAAAAACTTTAATTTATAATCTATTGAACTGAAAAATAAAAAATAATTAAACTTACATTAAAACAGAACTTTTAAAAAATTGAGGATTTTTATCACACTTAAAATAAAGCTTCAAGCTTTTGAGAAAATATTTAGATTTTTAGAAGTTCTGTGTTTATATAAGTTTAATTATTTTTTAATTTTCAGTTCAATGGTTTATTAATATTTTTTTTACATTTATTTTATTGACTTTGCGCTAGGATTTGAATTCAAATTCGACTTCATTAAATGTGGTCTATGCTCGCGTAACCACTTCGCAGTTAATCAATACGTAGTATTAAAATAAAAAAGACGGGCTAAAAAAATTATACATTTTATTTAGTAAAAAAAGGACTTAAATTTGTTTAAAGCTATACTATAACCAAAAACCGATATATTTCGAATAGAACCACCCAACAAATGGAAAACAAGTCTCTGTAAAAGAATCCCAACATTAGGGGATCACGTAAGCGATATTTCGCCGAATACTGTATGTGTGGCGCTGGTATTACGTATATTTTTGTTTGATGAATATTTTCTAATAATTTTTTGTTTACGTCTCATTCTGTTTAAATATTTTCAAATTTTCACTGTCATTTAAAACCAATTCAGAAAGGTTGATGGTAAAAAAAAACAAAACGACATTTTTACAGCTCATGTAATTGCATCCACATATTTGACAACATAGAACGGAAGCTTTCACGGCTTTGGTCAATTAAGAAATCATGGTTCTTAGGATTAGACCGTGTCAATTTGGAATTACTATCTGACGTTTCGCCTTCGGTTGCACGGCGCATTTTCAGGGATTTTTACTCCACGAGATCTGAACACTGAATGAGCTCGGAGAGATTCAGGCGGGCTTAAGATCCCTGAAGATGCCTCGTGCAATCGAAGACGAAACGGCGGATAGTAATTCCAATTTGACACGGTCTAATCCCAAGAACCATGATTTCCTAATCACACATTTGTCATTCAAACATTGGGCTAATACCAAAACTAATTATTTTGGACACATTTCATAGTAGTGTCCTAAAATGAAACAGTACAGGCAGTGATTCCATATTAGAATAGAGAAAAAAAAAATATTTTTGAACTATGAACTTTATTTGATTATAAATAAACTGCTGGTTATAATAATTGGCAAAAAAAATTAAGGGAAATTTAAAATCGAATATTTTGTAATGAGAAAATTTAAGTGCTACAAAGTACTACAATAAGACTAGATACGCAAATTAAAAATTTCAACTATTCCGAAAATTCTCACTTTTTTGTCTGCTACATTACTAAAATCCTTAGTAAAATTGCAAAGATAATTTGACGATTTTTCAAAATTGTGAATACATTTTTAGAAATATCACATTTTTATGAACTTTTTAGTTTTTTATACATATCAACCTGTAGCTTTTTAACAGTCTACCTAAACACATTTTCTTAATAAGGTCCCATAGGTGTTTTTTTTTATAAAACTTTTGGGTCCTACAGTGTGCATGAATTATACAGAGTGGCCAAAAATTAATTTTAGATTAGTGCCATAGGACAACTAAAATTTATTCGAGTACATTTCAACGTTTTGTAGAATACCCACAAATTTAAATTTGTTCTTTTCTGTTTAAGATTTTAGTAATATCAGACACTTTGCACACAAAATGCCAATATATAAGTTTCTTAACTCCCCCCATGTTTTAAAATTCCTAACATATTTTTTTCTATATAAAGACATAAGCTTTTGAAAATTATTCTTTAAAAATGTTTATAATGTACAGATTTTCCCAAAAATTAATTTTTTAGAAGGTGTATCCTACGTATTTTTTACATTTCGGGGTGTATAGATCATGAAAATAAAAAGTTTACTTGAATATACATGGTGCTTCGAAAGTTATGTTCTCGTTTATAAAAAACTTAATATTTTAGTACTATACAGGGTGTAAATTAATTCTTCTCCAGACCTCTAGGAGGTGCAGAAATGTCGAAAAAAGGGTACTAAAGAGGTACGGAACAGAATGGAAATCTCACTTTGTAAAAATTATTAAGTCACATTATTGATTGTAATCATAGTATACCGTGGGCTAAATTTAATTTTAAAATATATAAAAATATACGAGGTGTATCAAAATAACGAAAAAATATTAAAATTTTCACACCCTGCACCCCGAAAACGGAAGGGGTGAGAACTCCTGTTTATATGACTTTTTTGCTTTTTTTTTAGATTAATCTTTGCTTAAAGTTTTTAGCATGAATTAATTTACACCTTCCATAAAAAAACTGTCGAAAACGAGTGTTTTTATCTAATAATTATTATTATGGATTTTCATCAAGTAAGAGCCGAAACCAGCAAGATTAATATGATTAATGTCAATAAGGCCACTTAATAAATCTTATTAAATTCTACAGGGTGTTATTTTTTATATTGCGACCAATTTAATTTTTTTCGAACTTTTTATAACGACGTCACTGGCCATTTCTACAACAAAGTCGAATTCATTATTATGTACTGTTACTTTCTAGTATCAATATTCACTATTTTTGCAACCCTTAGAGTTTTGAATATGAATTCATTTACATCCTGTATAGTACCAAAATAATAACGGTTTTTGACAAACGAGATCATAACTTTCAAAATACTGTATGTTCAAACAAATTTTCTATTTTCATGATCTGCACACCTCGATATGAAATCTAAATTGGAGTGGTGTTAGTTTTTAGGACAATCTGTATAGTAAAAACCATATTTAAAGAATAATTTTAGAACAGCGTATATCTTGAAAAAAATATCATTAAAAATTAATTTTGCGAATTTTAAAACATGGTGGGTGAGGGAACTAATCTATTGGCATTTGTCGCTTCAATAGAAACAACTATTTTTTTATATAGTTAGAGAAAAAGAAAAAACAGTTTTGAAAAAAGTGTTTCATATTAGTCAAATAAATTTTAGTTATTCTATAGATCATAATGTAGGCTCCAAAAATTAAAAAAGTGTTCTACTAAAAAGCTACAGATTAGTATGTAAAAATACTAAATTTTTAAAAGAAATGTAATACTTCTAAATCTAAAAATCTATAAAAATGTTTTTTGCAATTTTAATAAGGGTTATTGTAATATAGCAGATAAAAAATGAAAATTATGTATGTAAATCTTCGGAACATGTAGTTGAAATTTTTATAAATTTAATTTACATAGTCTTATTGTACACCCAGTATTAAAAAAGTTCTTACCTTAAGTAAGTTTTACATTTAAATTGGTTAATTGCTAATAAAATATGCAACAGATTTCTAAAAACCGCAACAAACATTCTACTTTGAATTTCCCTTGAAACTTCGCTTGCCCCACTTATTGTGTCCAGCAAGTTGGATAAATAAGAGTAGAATCGTAACGCCACAAACATATTCTCTAATATTGTTTTGTTTCAGCTTGTCAATTCATCTGCATTCGAAAGTAGTAAAAGAGTTTCGATCTATCTAAGTACCGCAGATGAAATTGACACCGAACCTATAGTCAGGAAAATCTTTGAACAGGAGAAAAAGTGCTTTGTTCCAAGGTAAAAATCTGTATTAAAAATATAGCGTAAGAAGTCTGAGGTTGAAATGAATGAAATAGATTGTTCAGGTAAATTTATAAAAAAATATTAAAATAATGACCGTTTTTAGATTTTTGCTCATCATATATTCAAAATATTCTATTAGCTGTACCTTACTAATACTTGTACCCAGGTTCGGTAAGAGATCGGCCCGCGTTTCAATACACTCAGCCTTTTTGTTTAGTCATCTTTTATGATAGTTGCTTATTGTCATCAAAAAAGAAAGTAGAGGATCTTTTTTCTTGCTGGACATTTTTTTATATAGGGCAGCCCCGCAAAAACTCGCGCCGGCTCTAGTTATAGCGGTTCATGAAATCCTACATGGTAAAGACGTTGACGTGTCGTACCCTTAGCCTACTAAATATTTAGAGTTTTCACCGTTGCTTTAATTCCGCTGACCGTTCTACCACAAGTATTCACGATGCAAATGTTCGGGAGATACTTGTACCAAACACCTAATGAATGCCTAGAATATTTAATCTAATTAAGTGTACACCCCGTATATCTACAATTAATTTAAATACATTTCTAACCCCGGCTAAAGTGCTATTTTCACTTCATATTACATCTTATTCCTAATGCCATAGCAAACAAGCTTTAAATTCGCATAAAATAACTCTTTATCATTTTAATAGCCAATTTCTTTGAAGATACCTCCGACAAAACTTTGTCGGAATAGACAGCATATAAAAAGTGTTCACTTAACACCGCTATTTCATGTAGTTCCGTTCACGGGCTTTGTTATTTTCACGAAGTCAGAACTCTTGGTTCTAAAAATATGCTATTTTACAGCCTGTAAACAAATCGGCTCTTATTTGGTTTCTTGGAATACATTATTCCAATAATCTTTTTTTTACTTGATCAAGCGTCTTTTATCCTATGAACTAAATACATAGCACTAGCACTGGAACCTGTGGTGGAACATAGATCAAAATACAAGAGTTCTAACCACACTACACCCCAACTTGTTATGTTCTGGACGCGCGTTTCGCTAACCAAGTTAGCATTTGGAAAACAATCACCAAATAGGAATAAATAATCTCAAGTTGATTAAAAATGTATCTAATAATAGATTATTGGATGCATTTGAGAGTATAGAAATAGTTAAATGTGGTAAGAAAGCACTAAATAAAGGCAGAGGGCCTATTCCCTATAGTCCCCTCTATTGTTTACTTGACAACGGTGCAGCCGGATACAACCAAGTGAGACCACATTTATCTATAAATAGTCTCGGTTAGGATAAGTTACTTTAGTTTATATCATCTGCTGATGATGCAAACTTGGTTAGCGAAACGCGCGTCCAGAACGTAACAAGTTGTGGTGTAGTGTGGTTAGAACCTTGTATTTTGATGTAAATACATAGCCGCTTTTGTTCGTCCCACTGCTGCTTCATTTGATGACCGCAATTTTTATTTGCAACTTTTCTCCTTTTGTCACGCTAGGTAGCCATATCTCAGTCTAGTGAATTGGACCGGTTAAAAATTATTTTACAGCGGGGCGAGGGTGGTATTTCCATAGAAATACACATTCAGAACGGGTTGAAGAGGCACGTTTAGTTGCCTACGTTGCAGCCGATTGAAGGGACGTAGTTTAGTTTATCAAACTTATGCCAAGATAACCACCCTGAGTGCTCGAGCACTCAATGCTTCGATGGAATCGGCTCCTATGAATAAGGTCTCGATTGTGGTTCTAGTACCAAAAAAATCCACTTTTTTACAAATCTGAGGTATTAATTTTTATTAGTCTTTATTTTGGAACGTGTTCAACCTACGTCTTAATTAATACAAGATGTATTAACAGACCAGTTGTCACCGTTTAGGATCAGCGGTCAACGATGCCTATCATGTGGGACAGTGAGTACTTAAGTAGGTATTGTAAGTTTCGAAGTTATGTCTCAAATCCGACGTAAACAAATTACCACCATTTAGAAATGATAAATGTTCACATCCCTGTATTTTGAGGTTGGTATAAATAAAAAGGCCTTTAAGATCGGTCCCCATTTACCCTTACTTTTATCTTTAAAATGGCCTGTAATCGTTAATATTAGTCTCATAAAGTTTATATAAACAAGGCTCCACTTCGTTTTTGAAAAACGGTTGTCTTCTTTCTAATTATTTTTTTAGTTTTTTTTTGGTCATTTCGTATATTTTTACAAATTTTTAAATCACATGGGATACGCGGTATACTATGGCCTATGCCAATAGTGCAACTAAGTAAGTCTTTGAAACATCTGCATGATGTTATGTCCTTCGAATTAGTAAGTTTTTAACTTTTCTGGATGTTTTTACTACGCCACTGGCCATTTTTATGTTCTGTAATTTTTGTTTCCATAATTTAATAATGCATACCTAATTTAATGGTCTTAATGTATTAACATCACAATTTTAGCATATACGGATACGCAAATTGGCTGTGCATCAATAGCATTTTACATGGACATTTTACTAAATAACTTCTTGCGGGCTCAAAATAGCGAAATAAAAGTTACAGACCAGAACCAGTAAACCTGACTAGTTTCTTGCTACCTATCGAGAGTTGCGACAAAGCCAGTTTTGGAAAACAGTAATATCCTGCAAATAAACCTTCATAAATATGTTCTTCATTTAATAACTGTCGATGTTCTCGGCTACCTATCGATATTTTTTTATTTATCTATTGTTATTTGATTTGTCGATATCCTATCGACAACCAGCGATATATCTATAAAGTACCCATCACTAAACCTGACCAGTGATTTAATATTTTTTCTTGGCAGATACAGTAAAGCTGGGATGCAAATGGTCAGATTAAGTTCAATGGAGGATTGGGCAAATCTTCCTGTAACAAAGTGGAACATAAAACAGCCTCTACTAAAAGATGAAAGAGAAGATGCCATTGAAACAGGTAAGGTAGAGTGCACGAGAAGAAAATTAAACTAGAAGATTATTTTTGATCGGATACTTATTGATTTACTCATTTTATAAATATAGAACTCCGAATTTCCGTTTTTCAAGCTTCTCTATCCTGGAACCGATGTTAGAATCTTGGTTTCCTTTACTTTTATAATATGGCCAGTGGTATGCTGGTGTTGAGTACAGCAGATTGAACAATTTATTTATACATTTAATACATCGTTCATGTAAATAATAAACACTCTTATCTTGGACAGTACTGTGTACAGTTTTTCTTTGTTCACTTGTTACTTTGATGTTTTGCACATGAGGGTTTTTTCTGTCCGAATTTACGAAACCGATTACTAGAAAACATAAGATTTTTCTGAGCGGACTTGCTCTTAATTAGTTTACCGGAACGAGTAGTAACCATAGTCATGCATATAGTAGAATAAAATGCTCCATATCGAAGTGCTTAAAGGGTTATATCAACTTTCTGTGTTGTGAATAATCAGTAAAAATTAAATACATGATGTGATATGAAATACGCATCTTTTATACCCAATTAAAAAGAAGCAATTATTGCGAGAAAATAAAGATAAATCGTAACAATAAAATAAGAAATTAGGGTTTTCCATAACATTATGCTTAAGGGACAATTGTTAAACACATTTTTGCCACTGTAGAAAAATGATTTTTTAATGTACTCCGCCTTAGGAATAGTATATAAGTTATCAAAAATGTTCGTAATTTTCGCAATATTATATCTCGCTCTGAATAATAGATGGTGATAATTTTAATGCAAATCCGCTTAGGCTCAGTCTTAAGTATTACTAGAATCTATAATTTAAAAAAACGCATTTGATTTGCGTTGTCAAAGAGTATTAAAGCCTGAAATATTGGGCTTTAAAAATGGTAGCAAAATTTAAATCATTCTTAGTTGCTGAGTAGTTTAGCGAAAGTAAAACCGTGAAACATATAGCGCTAAACGATATCTACGCTACACGCTTTTATTTTTAATCAACTATTTAGGCCTGCATCGCAGAAAATGAGAAGGCTTATTTTTAAAGTTTACTATATTATCTTATTTCCTCAAAGTAAAAAACTTTTTTTAATAAGATTTTGCTTTGAGGTTAGAGGTAATTTGTTATTTTATGTTGATAATATATTTGCATCGAAATGCAATTACGTAGTTGATATTGTTTTAGGTGGTCTTGATCTAATCATTTGCCCAATGGTAGCCGTTACCAAAAAGGGTGAACGTTTAGGTCACGGAGGTGGATACTATGATTCCTATATTAGAAAAATGAAGGAGACCCAAGAAAAGCCTCCAACGACTATAGCAGTAGCTCTCAAAGAACAAGTTGTCGAAAACATTCCTTTAACTCCAAGTGATGAGACTATAGATCTGGTTTTGTACGCTGACTAATTTTTTTTATATTTTGCTACTGTTGTAAGATAAACATATATTTTTTATTTGGGTTTAATTTTCATAATCTATTTCCCTATCGGTTTAATTTTTCTAGACATGCTGATCTAAATCGGTTTAAAAGACAAATAAGTTTTTGAAGATCAGTGGCGTATCTATCACCCGCTCTCTCATCTGCAAAAACAGACAAATATAAATAAAGGTTCATTAAGCATAGTTACATTTTTTAATTATCTGAAGTGCGTATAGTTAAAAAGGAGTGCCATATTATTTAGAGAACGACGGGACACCACTGATTTAAAGAGATTTCTTGGCCGACCTTCCTAAACCGATTGTGTCCTGCACTTTTATATAAATTGTTATGTGCTTTAGTGATGGTTTTATCAACGAACAGTATAGGTTTTGTTCAAAAAATACTTGTTTTAATATATATGTACAGATACTCAATTCGGACGCGAGAAAGAAAGCCTCGAAAGTGCCAAATCGGATTTAAGCGAAGCGTCAGCAAAACAGTTCTAATATCACATATACTCATACATCTTTTTCTTCCCCATAGGCTAGTTGCGGGGTTGTTGTCTTGTCACTCTAGAGTCGGCTGCTTTTTCTCTTCTTCGGGCTAGTTGTTGAGTGGTCATTTATAGGATTATTCTTCCCATGTGTTTACAGAACTCCCTCACAAAATGAGCCTAACTTACTGGCTCAACTCTGTGAAGCAGATCATAGATATCTCGCGATATTTTGCTACATCATATTGGATTCCTACCAATATTTTACTGGTTTCTACCTATGCCTCACATGATATTTAAATTAAATTAAATTCAATAAGTAGCTTTTACATTGACACACACCGCCATTTTGTTACCTTATGTTGAATTCATACCAGCGTATCCCTATCACGTTTAATTTTTCTGCAAACTTTAAAGTCAGTTAAGTATTTTTTTCCGTTGATTTTTCAAAAATTCTATTTGGTCGCCATTTTGTTTCGCCATCTTGAATTCGTACTACAACTTTACCAGTTTATCTCTATATCACATTTAATGTTTGTACAAAATTTGAAATTAATCTAATAAGTAGTTTTGTTTTATCTTATATTCATACCAAAATGTTACCATTTATGTTACTTGATTTTTGTGCAAAATTTGGGATAAATTGAATGATTAGTTTTTCCAGTAATAATTTTTTTAGCGTTTCATTAGGCTCCGTTTTGTTCCGGCATATTGGATAATACTACCAGATCATACCCATATGGCCCTTAATTTTTTACTAAAGTTCGAGATCATCCTGATAAGTAATTTTTAAGTTATGCTTCGAACCAACAGACGAACCGACGGAATTGATAAAACATATTTTTTGGCACCTACGGACGCCATGTAAGATATATAAAACCTGAGAGGGTGTTTTTTTTCACGATTACAAACATTTTATTTGATCGCCATTTTGTTCGCCATCTTGAATTAGTACGACGATTTTACTTATTCGTCTCTATACCACATAGTGTGTGATGGCGCTCGAGTAAAAGTCGTCGCCTCCCTAAAGTGTGTTAAATTAAGTGGCATTTTTTGAGAAATTATTGCAAATACTCTACTTATGGTGTTCAGTAATGTGTTGCGCTGTGCATAGTTAATTTTACAATTAATAGGGTGCGTAATTAATTTGTTTATAAATGTAATCGTGTTCTGCGCACATAGCTGTAGGTATAAACCAGTGGTGGTCAAAATGGCTCGAGGGGGAAATAAAGCCGATTATGACGACACTGAAATGTTAATTAACAAAGTTTGTTCGAACTTTGTTAACAAGATGGAGGAGAAGATTGATAAAAAACTGAGTAAGTTGGACACTAAACTATCTTCGTTGTGAAGTTCTTTACAAAAATTCGAAGAAACTGTCTCCAAAACACAGTGTCCATTCACAATTTGCGGGAATGTTCTAACGTTCTAGAACAAAGTAACAAGAACAACTGCTTGCGAATATATTTATTTTTATACAAGACCGTTTGAAAATTCCATGTACCTGTAATGACTTGGATTTTGTGTTCGTTATTGACAAGAAGAATAAAGACCGGTCTACGATATTAGTGCGATTTTTATCAAATATTAAGAAATAATCGGTAGTGGCGGCGAAAAAAAATTCTAAAAACACGGAGGTGGTCATTTATGAAGACTTAACTCGTAGTAGATACAATCTACTTGTTGCTGCGAAACAAAAATATGGCAAGAATGTTTGGTCAATGGATGGCAAAACATACTTCTGGGATCCCGTCAAGAATTGCAAAATGCTAGTTTCGCGGGAAAGTGATATTTAAACACTCAGGTTTGAAGTATTATTTACGAGAATATTTATTAGTCTTTATTACTTGTTTTGATACTGCTGGTCTGTTAAAGTGTTTTTAGAGATAACAATTTGTTTTCGTGGCCATAAAATTCCATATAGTACAAAAATAAAACTTGTATTTGTACATACTTGCCTGGTATTATTTACCTACTTTTTATGTATGGTTCCATGCTCGGGTTCTCTGATTTATCTTAAATTTATTTTCTTGGAATTTATTTACATACATTTAAAGTATAAATTTATTTACATACATTTTACATCTTAATTTTACATTGGGAATGTACCTTCTCAATATAAATATTGTTTTTTTATATATGGTCATAGAGGGTTGTGTGCGTTGTCTAGTATGCATAAGATTTTGTAGTTTCTTTTTTATAGTGTGCTTCCGATCTTGATAGCATTTGCTTTTATATTATTGCTATTATGATTATGTAAAATTATATATTTTTAAGAATAAGAATATTTTTCAGTATAGGCTTGCATTCTTCAATTAGTTATGCTGTTTAATGTATACTTTATGTATGTTTTTGCTATTATCTTTAATGTAATTTAATTTGCTTGGATTTTTGTGAAGCAGGGCTTATTATATAATATATGTCACAATTTGATATATTCTTTATTAGGTTAAGTGAATACATGCTTGCCGGGGCACTTAGGCATGATGCGCCTTCATCATTAATTTATTGTAAGCTAAAAGTTTATTTGGTTTTATTTATATAAATATATATACATATATATTTTTTTTAAGTTTCACACCTAGGCATAACATTAGGAGTCTTTTTGTCCACGGGCCGGTTTTGGGGAAACGCTATATTCTATATTCATATTATATATATATTTTTTTAATGGATGAGTTTAAATTTAAAGTATCTCATTTGAACATTCGATTTATTTTCACAGGATTTCTTGAATTTAAAACTTTAATTTTAGATAAAAATTTTGTATAGAACATTCCTTACAGAGACATGGCTCTCGGATGGTGATGATGTTTCTTTTTTTGACATTCCAGGCTATGTGTTAATTCATAGGGAAATACCAGATAGAGGTGGAGGTGTGGCAGCTTACATTCGAAACAATTTAACACTTGAAATAATATCTTTTGAGTTCAATGTTGACCCGCTTCTCGAGTTTTTGATACTTAAAATTAAACTTAAACATAAATTCTACGCCTTTTGTGTCTTTTATCGTCCTCCAAATACTAATTTTAATTTCATTGCTAATGATTCTGATAATAGATTTTCTTGTATTTATCCGTCTGTGGAGGAAATAATCTGTTTAGGCGATTTTAATGTAAATTTAATAAACTTAAATAACCCTTTAATATCCCTCTTTGAAAATTATAATTTTATTCAGATAATAGATCAACCTACCAGAATATCAAGCTCTACACTTCGATATCCAATATTTACAACTGATGAGTCATTAATTAATGAATTTGGAGTTATTCCTATGGAAAATGTCTCAGATCATGACTTAGTTTATTGTAGTCTAAATATTAGTAAATTTCACAAAGAACCCAAAATCATTACCTACCGTAATGGAATAATATTTTTTATGAACAGAGTATAGATAACAAAATAGCACTATTTTATAACTTTCTTTGTTGCATTTTTGATAAACATGCTCCATTTAAAACAGCTCGAATTACAAAACCTAAGGCTCTTTGGCTTACCCCAAATCTTAAAATTTTTATGAAGCAAACTTACAAGAATTTAAGCGGACCAGGACAGCTGATGCTTGGGAAAATTATAAACGTTTGAGAAATTTTACTGTTTCAGCAGTGAGACGTGAGAAAAAACAGTATTTAAATACTATTTGCGCAGAGAAAAATCCCAAGAAAATGTGGAATTCTTTAAAATCCTTTAATTTGTGCACCAGAAAAAACTTTAGCATTCCTAATGATCTGTCGGACCCAAATCAAATTAATAATTATTTTGCTGAATTTCTTCAAAATGTCTTAGATTGTACCACTAAAATTGATTTTTATAAAAGAAATATTTTTAATAATCAACTACATTTTTCATTTAAAATGGCTGATTTTGCAGCGGTTCACAGAATAATTTATGATATACATACTGAGGCTTCTGGTGTAAACAGAATAAATGTTAATATGCTAAAATATTGCAGTCCTTTCATAGATAAATATATAACCCTTATAATTAATTGCTGCATTGAAGCTAATTATTTTCCTGCTCAATGGAAAATTTCAATAGGTAAGCCATTACCTAAAACAAAAAATCCAACGCATTTTAGTGATCTTAAAATTATTAGCATTTCACCACTTCTTTCTAAAATTTTTGAATTTTATACAATCAATTATATCAGTATTGCACTCTTAACAATATTATTCCGGATAGTCAGTGTGGTTTTGCGAAAACATTTTAGTACTTCTGTCGCATTAGTTAGTATAACGGATGATATTATGGCTGCTGCTGATAAACAACTAAATACTGCATTGGTTCTTCTCGATTTTTCAAAAGCTTTTGATACCATAAATCATGAGCTTTTATTATCAAAACTTAAATATTTTGGAGTCCAAGAAGCATCAGTTAAGTTAATAAAATCATACTTCTCGAATAGATATCAAAAAATACTTTGTAACGGCACTTATTCAGAGCAGGTTGAAATCTTTTCAGGCGTACCACAGGGTTCAATCCTTGACCCTCTTTTATTTATCATTTATACTTCGGACAAATTAAACTCTTTAAAATATTGTAAAGTACCATTTTAATCATCTGGACTTTCTAAACGCAACATTCATTTAATAAACGAAGATTTAAATGTATTGAGAGAATTATCTTTGGATCATAATCTAAAACTTAATCCTTTAAAATCATTTTTGATGATATTTGGCTCTACAAAAAAGCCTTTCTAGAACAAAGTATGAATGTTAATATTAATAATGTCAGGCTTCCTGTGGTCACCTCTGCACGTAATTTGAGTATTGTTTTAGATACGGAATTACGATTTAGAGAATATATTAAAATATTAATTAAAAAATCATATTTATCCTTGAAGATATTATATAATAGCCGCCATATTCTGAGCTTATTTTTACGCAAGATGCTTTGTGATTCACTAGTTTTGTCAAACTTTAATTATTGTGATTTTGTATACGGCCCTTGTCTAGACGCGGCAGATAAAAATCGGATTCAGAAAGTACAAAACACATGTTCAAGGCTTATCTTCGGTCTTAGAAAATTCGATCATATTTCTCATACTTTTAACGAACTAAACTGGTTAAAAATTTAGGAAGTTTTTTTAATAGAAATTCTTAATAATAAAATTCTACCATTATCTTTAGGAAATAAGTTTTTGTTTCGAGCAGATATTCATTCTAGAAAGGTTAGATTTTGGAATAAAATTACACTACCTCATACAACTCATTGCCAAACGATCTAATAGACTTAAGTAAAAATAAATTTAAACTTCAATACAAGAAATATCTTGTTAACGCTCAAATATAAGTTTCTCAACTGTTCATATTTTTTTTGAATTTCGTGTTTTATTTGTGGGCAGGTACACGAAAGGTTCCCAACTTTATTTACTACCACTTTTTTCTGAATTAATTTTTCCATTTACTACAATTTTTTTTCCCTAGTATAAAGAATTTTTTTCACGTAATCAGGGAGCCAGGTTCAGTAGAGTAGCCTTCTCGGCTAGACTGCGCCTCGCTTTCTGGTATTTTTTTTCCATTAGTTTAAGTGTATACATTTGTATAATGTTTTGTAAAAAAAACCATAAAAGGCATCTATTAATATTATTATTATTATTATTATTAATGTCACAGAATTTGATATCAGTCCATTAAGTAGTTTTTTCAGGCTGAATTTTTAAATACTTTATTGAGCCGCCATTTTGTTCCGCCATCTTGGATTCGTATCAAAATTTTACCAGTCGATTCCTACATAATATTTCATTTTAGTGCAAAAATTGAGATACATTGGATACGCAGTTTTTAGAATTAATTATTTTAACATTTCACTCGACATTTTGTTTTGCCATACTGGTTTTTGACCATACTTTGAAGTCAAGTAGCTTTTTGGCTATGCCGCGAACAGACAGACAAGCCGACGGAACTGGGAAAACGTGTTTTTTCGGCCTCTAGGGACCCTAAAACGTAAATATCCGAAAAATCTGAGAGGGCGACTTTTCCACAATTACAATACTTCCCTTTTAAGAGAAAAATCAAAACTGTCTATCAGAGTAGCCTCGTTCAAGCGCGGAATACAATGAAAGTCATGTCATTCCTTTGCGTCCATGTACGTCAAACTTAATTTTTCTTTTTGTATTTTTCGGTGTTTTGTTACATACTTTTTTGAAATATAGATTATAAACGGTTATATTTAGTTCCAACATTAAAATTATCACCTATTTTTGTACCACAAATCCGTACTGTACTGTATCTTTTTATGTTTCGATTTTGTAGGTTAGTTTTTACGTTAAGCGAATACGGAAGCTCCATTTTGTTCCGCGCATAACAAACGTCCTCCCGCGGCGGTTTTCTTTTTTATAAAAAAAAGTAGGCTTCGCAAAACTGATTAATGAGCCGGAAAGTGCTCAAAAACCGACACAAAATGGACGATATAGGAAGGTTTCTGGAATATAAACAGGAGATAAGTTGTAATTATTTGCGAGAAAACTAAAAAGTTAAAATAAAGCGTGTATTGTCTGTTGTGCCATGAGGGACGAGACCCCTGGAAAAATAAAACACGATGACCCAAGGGTGATTATATCGTTCACCGAATTAGAGGTTAAGAAAATCATTGAAGCCAAATCTAGCCAACATGAGAAGCAATTCGCCGAACTGAACCACCAGTTTAATGAGCATATGAAGAGTTCAAGGGAATCTTTCGAGAAAAAAGAAAGTGAATACGAACTAAGGATAGAAGCATTAGAAAAACAGGTAAGTGAACTTTAAAAAATCCCTCAAATTGTTGCCAATCCACCCCATGAACCAATTTCATCAAAGGATGATGATACCTGCAGGATGAGCGAGGTTCTGATGGAGACCGTTTCCTGTGGCAAAAAACGACGTAATCCCCAGGAATTCAGCACGAACTGAAGCCAGGCATTCAAAAAGCCTAATTCAAATTTCTCCCCACTCCCAAAAAAAGATTCAAACTCTAGCCAAAACTCCGTTGCAGGCTCTTTAATCAATATAATTACTCTAATCACTCAATGAGTTCCCAGTTCCCAGTCACAATGCTAATAAAACCCCCAAGGTCCCCCCAATAATTTTGAGAAATAAAACAAAATATTCAAACGCAATAGCCTTTTTTTACAAAGAACCAAATTAATTTTGGAAATCCCCCCAACCAAACAGAAGGCATTAAACTAAACACTCCAAACCCTATGAATTACAGAAAATTATAAAAAATTTTGAGAAACAGAACATACCGTTCCACTCATTTAGCTTTGAGGAAAAAAAATCTCTACACTAGAATGGACACACAGATAAAATAATGAAAGACTTAAAAGCTCTAGAATGTAACCCTTTAAGAGTGATCAGATGGTTTCACAAAAGTGGTAAACCAGTGCCTCTTGTATTGGTCATTTTTCCTAAAACAGAAAATATACTTTTTAATTGCGCATATTAGACGACATGTCCATAAAGGTGGAATCGCAGAAAAATAAAAGCAGAACGACTCAATGCCATACATGCCAGCTATATGAACATTCCCAATAAAAATGCGCGGTCACCCTAAATATAGAGAGTAACTGTATATGCGCAAATTGTGGTCGGGATCACCCTGCAAATTATCAATGGTGCAGCAGGCATCCAAGAAACTTAAAACCAGTCAGTAATATCCCACCCCTACTTTCCAACCTTAAAATTGTAAATAATGTAAATAGTTCTAAAAATGTAAATAACTCTAATAACCTTAAAGTGGCCAATATAGAGAGCGTTGAAGCTCTTCCACAATTTATATCCTCATTCGCACAAATAAACAAACAACTGCAAGCACGCTCTTAATAAAGAAAAATGTTATATCCTATGGAATACCTAATCCAGATAATCATATAGAAGGTACTTTCGCGAAGGTTAAAACTTCAATGGTTTGCTCAAAATTAGGCTCGGTTTATTGTAAGCCAGCGGACAATAAACACTTTAATATTGAAAGCATAATTAACATTTTTGGTAACAATGAAACCACTCTTATCGGTGGTGACCTAAAGGCGAAAAACGTCAATTGTGGATGTAACGACAATAATAAACGCGAACTGACTATTACTAACGCACAAAGAATTTTAAATTACAATATTCTAGCACCCTCCCCACCCACATCTGACCAGAAATGCTAGATTTTTTCTTGAGCAGAAACAATGTCTATAACACTTCCCGCAGTTCTCCATGATTTCTCCTCAGATCATCTCCCCGTACTAATTGATTATGGCGATGTAAATATTCCTAATGAGGAAAACATTTCTAAAAAATTTAATAACTGAGAACTGGGAAATATTTTCTGAAAAATTAATAAATTATGAGCCTATTATAAACATAAGTAATAATTACCAGGTAAACACTGCAGTAAATATATTTACCACAAAGTTACATAAAACCCTAAATTCTTTGACAAAAACAAAAAGCTCAAAATTTACTAAATATGTGGAATTTCCTTGGGAACTACGTGAAGAAATTTACATTAAAAATGGTCTAAACAATTTAGCTTTTCCAAATGGGGACCCAGATATTAAAAGATAAGCCAATTGGGCTTCGGCGGAAATTAGAAATAAAATAAGCGATTTATAAAACCAGCAATGGGAGGATAAATTAGCTCAAATAGATATTCAAGACAATAAAAAAAACACAAACTTTAGCCAATGCCCTTTTTGAGCAATTCTCAGAAAGTGAGACCCTAGATCAGCAAAGAGAAAACCAAATTAATCATATAATACAGTTATGTGACAATATTCCCTTAGTGGGACCACCCCCGGTTGTAAGTATCAATACTGTCTTTGACATAATAAAGTTCTCTAACACAAAAAAGCCCCAGGAATTTACAACATTGTGAATATAGCGCTTAAAAAAGCTACTATGAACATCATAGCAGAGTTAATTCTAATAATAAATAAAATTCTTGAACTAGGTCACTTACTGTTAATCTGAAAAGAGCAGATATCATCCTAATTAAAAAACCCCGTGAAATACCAAAGTTGACCGCAAGTTACAGACCAATAAACCTTCTCTCTAACATCTGTAAGGTATCCAAAAAGGCTATACTTGTTAAATTACACGATGAGGTTCTGGAGAAGAATGTTCTTCCAGAAGAACAATTCGGATTCAGAGCCTCAACCAACACTATAAACTAAACTACCAGATTAGCTTGTGACTTTTTGACAGGAAACAGCATACAACCGCAATTTTCCTATACGTCAAAATATTGACAAAACTTGGCACAATGGACTAATACTTAAACTCTTAAAATGGGGTATATCAAGTCATTTAATCAAAACCATAAGATCCTTTCTTGTTGATAGAGAATTTGTTGTGTCCATAGATACATGGTTATACCTCTACTGTCTTTGACATAATAAAGTTCTCTGACATAAAAAGCCCCAGGAATTTACAACATTGTGAATATAGCGCTTCAAAAAGCTACTATGAACATTATAGCAGAGTTAACTCTAATAATAAATACAATTCTCGAACTAGGTCACTAGATACCTCTACTGTTA
The DNA here is from genome assembly GCA_030620095.1 of Kuschelorhynchus macadamiae. Taxonomy (NCBI): domain Eukaryota; kingdom Metazoa; phylum Arthropoda; class Insecta; order Coleoptera; family Curculionidae; genus Kuschelorhynchus; species Kuschelorhynchus macadamiae. Next base: position 3,697,350 of record JAUTXW010002691.1, on the reverse strand, counting down.
GAAAAATTAAGGCAGGGGCCCCCAAGCATTTCTTTTTAATGTTTTTACAGCGGACATTCCTAAAAACAAACACACAAATTTATACTTGTTTGCATGCATCTTCTGAAAAAAGATTAAACTTATTATTTAATAGACTTCAAAACCATATTAATGATATTCAGAATTGGATGTCCAAATGGAAAATAACTTTAAACCCAATTAAAACACAAACTGCCCTTTTTACCCAAACATTTCGACTCCTCAATCTAGCTAAAATTAAAATTAAAAATGTTGAAATTAATTGACAAAACCAAGCTAAATACCTAGATATAATTTTTGACCGGAGACTAAGATAGTCAAAAAATAGCACTTATGCTATTAAAAACGCAAAAAGAGCCTATGGCTTACTATACCCTCTTTTGAGTAAAAAGGGCAGGCCTTGCAATACAATTAAAAGCACGCTTTTTAAGTTATACATTCATCCAATTCTTTCTTGCGGCTGTCCCACCTGGAGCATACATCACCAAAACCAAACTAAAAGATTAAAATCTGTTCAAAATCAAGCCCTTAGAGCAATGCTTAATACAAGCAGATTTGTCAGATCTTGTATAATTCATAGGGATCTTAAGATGGACACATTGAGAGGTTCTATTAGCAAGCTGAATGTAAAATACTTTATCAAAGAAAATTATTCCGCCACCAGTTTATTCTAAAATCTCATGTTATATCAAAACTTAATCACAAATTTAAACTACCTAAAGATTTCTTACACATGAATTAGCAACACAGTAGGTTAATTCCTTTCCCCCACATACTGAGTTCACTATTTCTACCTCAGTTGAAGTTCACATCGATGAAACAAAAGCTGTAATAGTCGTTTGACTGTACAGAATTGGCGAAAAAGACCCCGAAGAAACACATACATCTGGGGCCGTAGTGTTTTTTTTCGAAATTAGATACTTTTGGGTAGATCGTGACAAAATTTCGAGTTTCTAACTTTAACGGTTAAATTACTGGGATTTTTCAAATTTGCTAATCTAATGCAAAGTCCAATTTTAACCTCACTTTTGACGGTTACTGCGAATAGTGATCGAACTTATTTCCAGATCCGTGGATGAAGCTTTTACTTGGCTACAAAAAATTCTAATAATATTCCCTCTAGCTACTCTAGAAATTGGTGAAAATCCGATTCAGAGAAAAAACTGCCTATTTTCGCACAAAAATTGATACCGATCGATTTACAACAAATGGTAGGCGGCTTTGGCCGAGCTCGATGCTCTTAAATTTTACCGAAACAGTCGCGTCGGCGTCGACGTAACAGATGTTTGATATGTCAGTTTTGACGGATGGTTTTGATTCTGTTTTAAGCAAATGTTTCGGCGAATTGACTTGGAATATGAACTTGGAAACCATAGGGACGACCGAATCGGAAAATACAGGGTTTTCCGCCAAAAAATCTCGTGTTTACTTTGAAAGTAGTTCCCTTATGTTTTGTATAAAGTTCGTTCGGTGGCTGATGTGAGGATATTTATCCGGTTCGTAGTACATTTGTGTTCAGAAAACTCTATTGTGGGAAGGAAACTGTGTTTTTCAACTGTGGCTGAGTTAGTGAAAAAGGAAAGAACATTTAAACGTGGCAAAGCATCTGTCCTGCCCAGGTAGGTAGTTTCTGTGAGGTGACCACCTTGGTTTTATAATGTAACTTATTAAAATTTAATTAAAAATACTGGCCTTGTTTTTTAACAATATGATGATTATTTATAGTGGTTTTACTTGATTAATAGGTGCAAATTTGAATAAGCTATTCCTTTCTCTATTTCGTTTACTGGTTTAGTCAATGTTGGAACTGTACCATTAAATTTTGTACAATTTAATGGAATGGATGGTTCCTCGGGCTTTTTAATCTTTTTATTTTCAGTTGTGCATATATTATCAGTACACATAATTAGCTTTTCAGAGCATTTTCTTATGAGATGTGATCAGATGCGTAAATGTACACATTGCATTGATAGCATCAAAGAAGATTGTAAGAACAGACATACCCACAGAATTTGAACCATAAACTTTCTTCTTCATGGTACATGCTATAGCAAATTCATAAAATGTAAATAACATTTTTTTATTTTGATACCATAGAACCAGCAATATAATCTCTGAATACGAGAAAAAATATTCGAAGAATCTAATATAAATATTAAGGAAACAAAATTTCAAAAGTAAAGAACTTTTCCATATAGCGAGTTTAAAGAATGTTTTAATGAAGTAATTACTTCCCTCATAAGGGAAGTATTGTGATCGTGAAAAAATCACCCTCCCAGATTTTGACTTTTAGGGACACAGTCTGTCTCTCCGTCTATACGCGGCATAGCTCAAAAACTACTTATCCGATTGATTTAAAATGTTGGTGAAAAATCCAGGATCATATGGGGAAGGAATAGTAACATTTTGGTAAAAATCCAATTTATCGGAACAAAAGGGCTGCATCACAAATTGTAAAAAAAATCTTTATTGAGAAACTACTTATCGGATATACATCGAAATTTGCACGAAAGTAAAGTGTGATATAAGGATAAATTGGAAACATTTTTGTATAATAGTGATAAAGAGAGACTGGTAAAATTTGTGTCCGAATCTTGTATGGCAGAACAAAATGGCGGCCTAATAAATTTAAATATTCAGTAAAATTCCGTTTCCTGGAATAAAACTTTTTTTAATGAAGGAAAATAATAAAAGACATCATTTATTTTGTATATACTATAAAAAACAAATACTAATAATAACAATAGTAAATAAATTAAAAAAAAAAAGAAATAAAATACAGTTTATAAGATTTATTTAAAGTTAGTACTAAATAAGTATATGCATATATAGACTGTGTTATATGTCTGTGTGTATGTTGTATTATGTATGTAGTCAAATCCTGTACGAGGGAAGTTGTGGGTAAAGGCGAATTTACCGATTTTTTTGCAGTTTATAAATTACCACGAGTAAGATTTTTTCTGCGTAAATAAACAAAGTTTAATGAAACAGTTGCAAATATCATGTAAGTAAACACAATTTTAATTGTAATAAATATATTTTATGTTAACTTTTAGTAGATTTGTATAAATCATATACTAAGTGGCCAATTTCTCTTTTTGCTTCCCTCCTAAGAGCATCATAAAATGTAATAGTCATTATTATAAAATTACTTATCAAATGGACTTCAAAATTTGGGCACAAACAAAGTATAATATAGAAATAAACTAGTAAAATTGTTGTGTAAAGACATTGTGGCGGAACAAAATGGCGGCTTAATAAAATGTTAAAAAGTTCAGTACCAAAAATTACTTATCCAATTGACTTGAAATTTTGCTCGAAAATCAAGTATTAAACAGGGATAGAATGGTAAATTTTTAGAGCGAATTCTATATGGCAAAACAAAATGGCGGCTTAATAAAATGTTTAAATATTGGCTAAAATTCCTCTTCCTGGAATAAACCGTTCTTTTTATGGAGGTAAAAATGATAAAGGACATAATTTATTTTTTCTAGATTGCGTAAATAATTTTATAAAAAATAAATAATAACAATAGTAATAATAATAAATAAAATAAAAACTAAGTAATATTGAAATAAAAGTACAATTTATAGAATGTGTATAAATGTTAATACTTATACTTATACTAGTTCTGAGGAGTTCAAGGAAACGGTTACAAGTATCATGTAAGTATATTCTTTTTTATTGCAAATACAATGGCTTACTTTTTGTTTGATGATTCAAATCCAAAACATAAGCATGTTCTTGAACAAATGGTTTTAAAAATGGGAAATCATTTTTCCAAAGCCTTTCTTTCAGTAATATTAAAAGTGTTATAATTGGCTTGTACCCTTTTTAAAATAATTTTTTGACTTTGATACATCAGTAGTGGCGCTTAGTTTTTGAGGACAATACGTATTTGCATTTAAGGAAATTTTTAATGAGAAACTATGTTACCCTATTATTACATAATTTTTTAACAAAAGTTAAATTTGTATTTTTGTGATTAGTGTTACTTTGTTCCTTTTTATTTGATTTATATATTTTAAAGACAAATACAGATTTTTCACTTATTTTCTACTCTGTGCTATTGTCCACAATAAATATTGTATATTCTTATGTGTCAATTTTGATACGTTTTTTGAACTGTTTCATTTCATTCGTTGATTTAAGTATACAACTTGCTGATATTAAATATTTCAGTATTTTATTAATATTATATAGGGATATGCAAAGAATTCAACTTGTGACTTTTAAAAAGTACTAAGAATATATTGCATAAAAGAGTATAATGTATGAAATAATTATTCAGTTATAACATAATTTCAATTTGATACAGAAAATCATTTCCACAATGCCAGGACTAAAAGTGAATTTGATAAAAATAGGTTTACTTACTCGTAAAGGGAAGTATTGTAATCGGGAGAAAATCACCGTACATGTGGGGATGACCTGGTAACATTTTGGTAAAAATTCAATATGGCGAAATAGTATGGCAGCCTAATGATATGTTTAAAAAGCTATTACCAAAAAGCTACTTAACCAATTTATCTGTACATTAAGAACAAGTATAATGTAGAGATCATCTGGTAAAATATTTAAAAATTCAGCCGAAATGTTAAGTTAATGAATTTAATTCAAATTTTCTGTAATAATTAATTATATTATAAAGATAAACTGGTAAAATTGTGGTACAAATTCAAGATGGCGGAAAAATAAATGGCGGACAAATAAAATGTTTGTAATCGTGAAAAAATCATCTGATATTTCTTCACATTTTAGCATTCCTAGATGCTAAAGAACATGTTTTATCAATTTAGTCAATCTGTCTGTCAATTCGTGGCATATCTTAAAAACTACTTACCCGATTGAATTCAGATTTTGGTTAAATATGGTGGTACAAGATGGCGAATTAGTGAAACTAACAAAAAATTAATAAACTGATTATTCAATTTAGCTCAAATTTTTACAGTCAACACACACACTGTGACATATGAAAAGGTTTTCAAATCTTGGATTTGGTTCCGCAACCGAGCTCTTTCTGGTATCCGGCTTTTTCAAAAAAATAAATCGGGCGGCTTTACTAGTTAAAATTACTGATTTTTAAGTTAAATACTGTCAAAGGTACTTGTTAAGTAACTTTAACTTAGTTTATTTATAACAGCTATTTTTGAACTAAATAGTATATTGTATGTAGACTTGACATACAATTTTAATAGTCTTCCATATCTACTTCGTTTTCTAAGAACCAATACATTTTTTTATCACATTAATTCGTAATATATTGAATCGTACAAGGCGACTACAATACATTTTTAATTATATGCATTATAAATATGTACATGTTCACAATACTTATAATGTGGTGTAATGTACATAATTAACTTACTCGTCGAATGGAAGAGCATGACATGACATTAAAATATTGGCTCTTCTCCATTACTATATATGACAATCGGAGACTAACTTCCACAGAAAGTTGCGTGTGTATCTGTAGAGATTTTTCATCTAGTTATGATACTTCGAGTTTTATAGCTGGTCGTGGGAGACGCATTACTTCAAAAATAATACAATAATGAAAATTTGTTTTTAACCATAATACATAAATTTTTGTACTCCCAGTTCATCTAGGAAAATTAATTGTTTCTATGACAGAGGCACTTAGGCTGACTTACTTATCTTACTGTAAAACGAGGGAACATTCGAAGTCATGTCAGTCCATCTGGTGAGTTAATCGACACCCATTTTTGTATTTTTTTAAAAATACATTTTATAACGGTATTTAAAAGTGGTTTAATATGAAGAAAATCGCAATAAACACAAACTATAGATACCTGCATTGCAGTGAAATCAGAATAATCTTCTCGCTAATATAAAAGATAAGAAAAATATAAAATAAAATGTAGCTTTCATAACTCTCGGACTATGGATAAACAATATTTATCTCAAAATAAAATAACGTTAATTTTGCTACATAGAAATATATAAAAGAAATTCTATGCGCCTAAAACTAAGTCTAGAATTTACTTAGTCCTCGTTTTCTCACACTTAACATTCATATCTAGGGTTTTTAGAACCCTAGGTGCATATTCCACAAATCCAACATTATTGCAATTAATACAGCGTATCGAAGCCAGAGACAACCAAGTTGAGACGAGCATCCAAATTGAAAAATTTGTCTATCTACGTCTTTTCATCTCGCATAATTTACTGTACCTTCGTCGTTATCTCTCATCGTGGGAAGCTAACATAGATGTAGCTGTAATCGCTCTCAGCACTGTTGTTTAACTGTTTTTTTTTCTATAAAGTTAATTTGTTACCTCCTTCTTTCTCACTTATGTTTGTGTGACAGGGGAACTGTCGTTTATTGAAATAGTTTAACTTGACAACACTGATGTCCGTCGCGCGTTGCTCCATTTCCCAGCGTTTAGATATTTGAAAATGGCCGCCTTCTTTGGATTTTGTTGTTAGTTATACGTTTCGTTATGTGTTTTATTCCGTTTTCACTCTACACAATTTGACTTTGTGTAGAGTTAGTGTGCATATTACAAAAGTTTGTGCTTATTTATAGACAATAAAAAGTAACAGTGAAATGAAATAATCTGCCATGATAAAATTATATTCCTGGAGGTAAATATTTTCCCCCCGATAGAATGGCGGAATTTGATTGAATGATTTGACATGGGGGTTATTTTCTACGAAGTTATATTTCGATGAATTTTCACTTGGTGTATCTTTTCAATTTCAGTTTGCTAATAGGTTAGATGACATTGCCAACCCTTAACCTCCAATTCTCGGGTATGTCAGGTATTAAAAAAAACAGACTATTATATTTTACCGTCAATGCAATTTGTTGTCCGTTATGTGCAATTTCCCAATAAATTGTTGTGAAAATATGTATCAAAAGTTCATGGTTAACCCTGCGTAATTTAAGCCATGTAGCGACATCTCTTGTTGATCTTTTGTGATTACAGAATATCGTTCTCTTTGTAACTTGTATGTCAATTCACAATTGTCAAGTCAGTCAAATAAAAAGATGACCGCGTGAATACGCTGTTGTTTTTCTCTCGGTGTCTTTCCCAAACGTTTTACCTATAAAAACCATTTTTTACTGCTATAATGTTATTAATAACATCATATAAAATTACGCATTTGTTTGATTGAATTAAGTGTAGGAAATTTTAGAATACAGAAAAGAAAGGCGTTTTGAATTTCGCTGGAAAACGGCAGCGGCAATCTACGGCGCCATCTGCTTTCACTTTCGTGGAGATAGAGTGAGAACGCGAAGTAGTTATCTCTCTCAGATGATTTATTTTGACTTCCGCGTCTCCACTTGGTTGTCTTTTTTCACGCATTCTGATTATAGCATGCAGAAAAGTCGCACTGGCATATCGTGCAAATGTTGCATTCTAGGGATTCACATTGTGGATCTTTTGAATCTTGGTTACAAATGCCAAATACCTCCTTAAAACAGGAAATAGAGCTTATCTGATTCCACAGATCTGTGTAAGTCGAATATTAACATTGCATACAGAGCAAAGAGCTGGAAGTTGCGTAGTCGCGATTTGATTGCTTCGACTTGTTATTCGAAGTTATGACTTCGTCAGATGATTCAACGTTCTATTTCGTGATAAAGCAACGTTCTTCTTTTAAGATATAACGTTCTTCTTTTGTGTCTTGCTTTTTTTGTATTTTTTAAAAATAGATTTACCAACAGAGGTCCTTTGATGTTTGATATTTGTAGACAATCGCGTTGTTAAATTGTTACTTTTTGCAAAACCTCTCACAAAATCCCGCCCGGGCTTATTGTCACGCCACTGGCCAACCGTACGGCCCTGTTTTGTAACAAACTAACATATAAGCATTTTTCTTGAGTCGATAGAACTTGTGTATGTGATCCGTGGAATCTGATCCGAGGTGCTTTGAATTTTAACTGGCAGTACTCTGAGTCTCTCCCTTCTTGACTGCGTCCACGGCTTTCTATAAATATTCGTCACACAGACCACCATCTTTTTTCTAACCATTTTCTACAGTCTATAAACAAATAAAGATTCGTTAGGCGATTTGAATTGTTTGTTAACCAGCTCGGTTGTTTTTAAATGCGATGTCAATCGCTATTGTCGAAGTTACCCTACAAGACAAAGACCCTTTACGGTTTACAGCATCCAATTTCCCAAAAATTAATTTTGAGCTTGTGTTCTTTCACAACTAAATACTTCCAGTCAAAGTTATCCAGCAGATGTTCCACCTCGTATATTCAATCAGTTCAGTAACTGAAATCAAAAACACAATTAATTCTTTTACGTTTATTGCTTTAAGTCCAGAAAGGGTACAGTCAAAACACAGAGATATTATAATACAAGAAATGCTAAATAGAAAAGTAACAACTACTTGATTGTCTTACAAAGTTTTGAGAAAATATATGTATATTTATAGGTTACAGGTAATTTGTATTCATCTACAGAAAAATATTAAAGCTTCACGACCTTTTACACGGTAATATGATACCGTGGTAATAATGGGAATCAGAATACATATGAACAGTCTATATTATTTACTTATAATAAAACTCTAGAACTACTAATATAGTTTTCTAGGTACACCGTATATAGGCCCAATATTATATTAAATATATATTACACTTAGTAGATGTAATTAACAAAAATACAATAGTAAAATTTAACTGACAAAATTCTTGCCCGTCGAATTGAAAATTTAGAAAGGAAAGGTATTTTAACTTAAGTACCCTCTAAATGGAGAGAAAAGAAAAGTTGTTTTGCGGCGCATTTATTTTTTCGAGAACCTTTTTATTACAATTAATTAATTGATCAACACAATAAACTAAATTGGTAATAAAAAACCAGATTTCTTCGAAAATTCCCTTGAACGTAACATATTTTCTCAACGTTTGCCTAGGTTAGCATTTAAATTTATTAGGTTGCTGAAAATTTCAGGATTATTAGATTGGTCAAAATTGTTGTGTCCTTGTCCTCTCATAGGTATTCCAAAACTCCGCGAAATTTAATGCAGTTCATATCTGTTGTAACTGTTTGTAACAATTTTGGACGTTTATCCAATATGCGGAATCCAGCTCCCTGAGGATTACTGTGTTCAATAATGCGAGATAAGAGAAATTTCAGTAGTACAGGTTTTTAGTATCTACTACACAAACGAAAAAAAAAAAGGTATTTTTATATCTTACCTATGTACATCCAATTATTTTTTAAATATATTTTTCAATTAAAGTGCCTGTTAGTGACATGCTTTTTCTTGACTATTATAATGAAAACATCTCAGTTTAGTAAAATAATACTATCCAAGTCGAAGACCTTAAAAAGTTAATCAGTGCAAATATAGAGAACGGTTTAGCTTAAAAATTAAAGGTCCGAAATCACCATGAGGATATTAAAACGCAACGTATTTTTGGCATTTTTGCACTCTTTGTTGAAATATTCCATTTCATTTCCGATGTTAATTTAAATAATGGTAATTATTCGAAAAAGTATTTCTAAAGCAGATCATTTTTTAGGATTCTGTTTTGTTTTAAATTGGGTGCACATCGAACATTTTTTTTTCATGAGGTTTTAATAGAGGTCCGAAGACCTGTCAGTCACTCGGTGGAGGTCTGACGAAATCATTTAAATTAAAAAATGTTCGACTCCATGGACTTATGACCACTGTTAAAATTTTCATTAACTTTGTGACAAAAAATTATTGTTTGAATGTTTTCATATTCCAATTATAAGTAATTTAATACTGTTTGGTGTAGCGCTAGGTACATTAATAATACAAATTATGATATGCAATATTTTGCGTATGTAATCTTATATAGTATCTTTATATACAAGACATTTGTATCAGGAATGTTGTAAAACAAACAACTATATAAAACTAGAGAAAATTGACTTGTTATCATAATAATTATAATATAACTATTATAAGTTGAACAATAAATACATCTAGTAAGAGAATGCCTCTGTATCAGATCTTTTTGCATTATGATTATTGTTTTTGTAAAGGAGGATTTCAGTAGCAACATTTCAAAACGAAATGTGTTGTGTGAGCTTAAAAATTAAACTTATGCTTGGAAAATTTACTTAAAAGTAATATTTACTATTTACACAGTTAGCAAGAAAGTTTCTACAGGCGAACAAGGAAGTTGAAAAATGAGTTTGTAGGTCAAACATAAAAAGCGCACCTCACTTTATGGTCATTTGTCTTTAAACCAAATAGTTTATAGATCAGCAAAGCTGCTACAAATCGGAAGCCCAATACTGAATGAAAAAAAAAACAGAAATAAAAATTTTTGCTTTCTTACTCACATCCAAAGAATTTCATTGACCGTACAGAGAAAAACAGATAGTAAGCTATTCAACCCAGAACATTTTTTCGATTCAACCTCACAACAACGCAACCTAGACATTTATCTTCAAAGTTTAAATGTTTGTCAATTTTTTCTTGAAAAAAATCCAATGTCCAAATTATTAGAGGAGAAACTGATATTATGTAATTGCTGCATTTTTGAATGACTGAAATTTATACCACTTACAGACCATGCTGATACAAACCATTTTTAGAGTCGATTTGCGATTGCTAATAGCAGTTTAATTTAGCTAGCAAGTCGCTGTATAAACTAGTTTAATAATGATAACTACTCAATATGTTTCAAGGCAGATGCATTCACTATTAAGTACAATGAAGTTAGCAACATATAGATTTGTCCGATTTGAGCTCATTAGATTTTTTCAAGGTACTAAAATAATTTATTCTGGTACATATATATATATATATATATATATATATATATAAAAAATATATATATATATATATATATATATATATATATTTAAGGAAGTCGCGTTTTGCATCTGTATGCCTCTTATATCATATTCGTATACAAAACATCAAAATAGCCGATCGTTAGAAGCTTCTATTTAATTATGTGCTTTATTGACACTAGTAATATCAGCGGCAAAGCAAATTTTGTATACCTACCTAAGATAAAAGATATGAAATTTAAAAAAGTCCTAAAAATCTATTAGGCGGCATTCCTTGAGAGAGAGAGAGAGAGAGAGAGAGAGAGAGAGAGAGAGAGAGAGAGAGAGAGAGAGAGAGAGAGAGAGAGAGAGAGAGAGAGAGAGAGAGAGAGAGAGAGAGAGAGAGAGAGAGAGAGAGAGAGAGAGAGAGAGAGAGAGAGAGAGAGAGAGAGAGAGAGAGAGAGAGAGAGAGAGAGAGAGAGAGAGAGAGAGAGAGAGAGAGAGAGAGAGAGAGAGAGAGAGAGAGAGAGAGAGAGAGAGAGAGAGAGAGAGAGAGAGAGAGAGAGAGAGAGAGAGAGAGAGAGAGAGAGAGAGAGAGAGAGAGAGAGAGAGAGAGAGAGAGAGAGAGAGAGAGAGAGAGAGAGAGAGAGAGAGAGAGAGAGAGAGAGAGAGAGAGAGAGAGAGAGAGAGAGAGAGAGAGAGAGAGAGAGAGAGAGAGAGAGAGAGAGAGAGAGAGAGAGAGAGAGAGAGAGAGAGAGAGAGAGAGAGAGAGAGAGAGAGAGAGAGAGAGAGAGAGAGAGAGAGAGAGAGAGAGAGAGAGAGAGAGAGAGAGAGAGAGAGAGAGAGAGAGAGAGAGAGAGAGAGAGAGAGAGAGAGAGAGAGAGAGAGAGAGAGAGAGAGAGAGAGAGAGAGAGAGAGAGAGAGAGAGAGAGAGAGAGAGAGAGAGAGAGAGAGAGAGAGAGAGAGAGAGAGAGAGAGAGAGAGAGAGAGAGAGAGAGAGAGAGAGAGAGAGAGAGAGAGAGAGAGAGAGAGAGAGAGAGAGAGAGAGAGAGAGAGAGAGAGAGAGAGAGAGAGAGAGAGAGAGAGAGAGAGAGAGAGAGAGAGAGAGAGAGAGAGAGAGAGAGAGAGAGAGAGAGAGAGAGAGAGAGAGAGAGAGAGAGAGAGAGAGAGAGAGAGAGAGAGAGAGAGAGAGAGAGAGAGAGAGAGAATGTCGATGTTATTGATAAAACAAACGTAAGTGAAAATCTCGGATTTTTAAAGAAAATTTACGTGTGGTGGAAAGTAAAGAAGATCACTTTTTCTGCAATTAAATATGCTTAAGACTCTTGACATTGAATACATAAAATAGATATAAAAAATCTGATATAGGTAAATCTCTGAAAAGTCTATTATATAACACTTAGTAAAATCTAATATAGAAACACCTTATAATGTCAATATATCATATATACCATATTCTAGTTTAGGCCTCTTTCTACAAATCTTTGTTTTATTTACAATATTAATCCTACAGGTAGATATGATACATATAGAAATGTTAAAAACACTAATACATATAAGAAGTCTGTCAAAGAACAAAGCTAGATAAAGTAGCATAAAATAGTTCAGATAGACTATCGACTAGGTACAAAATACCTGACAAGTAGAGTCTTAGTTGGAAGTGGATTCCAAATTAAGTTTATGTAAGAAATACCGTCGAAAACTTAGCGAGGAAAATATTAATATTTTGAATAATTTGAATAGTCGAGTTATTTACAGTAGATAATATTTTATAAACATTAATAATGTATAATGGTATGGCCGTACGAGCATTTTAAAAGCACACATTTTCAATAGCACTGCCAGCCTGTCAATCAAAAAATATATTTCTCAAATTCACGATTCTAAATAAGTTCTATTCGTAATGTTATATACAGGGTGTTAGAGATTTTTTTGAAGAACAATTAAGGTCAGATTCTACATCTAAAAATATTAAAAAAAGTTCATATTATGATGGGGCCGAAAATGCTTCGTTTTCATAATACGGGGAGTTTAAAGTTTTCCGACTTGAATAGTATATTTCACATTTATTGAAAACCCCTTGGGATATTGAGATGAGTTTTGGTACACGCAAATGTACCATTAAAGATCACGTTTACATGTACACAATTGTTTTCTAAAGCACTTACATCAGTCGTCATTCGTGCTGGTAAGTCTTTATGTTTAGCGAAAAAAACTGTACACCATTGGTTTTTGCAAAAATTAGTGTCGCTTCCTTAAAGCGAGATTAATTCTGCTTAAAAAGTGCCTCTTTGTGTCTCACTGTGACCCACCATTTTCGAAATAAAAATTATTGTATTACGTAGTACAATAATAAGTTATCCACGGAATGATTTATTTTAATTTTATTATTTTGGGCTTGAATGCATGCTCTAAATCGCCTTCGCATATTTTTTCTGACTCTTCGGAATATTTGAGGTCTTTGGCGTATTGTTTCACAAGCATCGGTAACTCTTTCTTATAACGTGGCTTCATTCGTTATGGGAGTGGAATACATTAGTTACTTTGAATGCCCACAGAAAAATAAATCGCAGGGATTTAAGTCAGTAACGTTTAAATAATCTGTTACAATGTGACTAAAATGAGCAGGGGCTTTGTCGTGCTTAAATCGTGAATATTGCTTAATATTAGAAGGGATAGATCTAGTAGGTTGAGTAAATTCTTCTGTAAAAAATGCAGGTATGTCTGTCAGTCTAATCTTCTGAGTAAAATAATGAGTCTAACCAAATAATCTTGAACTATTCCTGCCTACACATTGATTCAAAACTGAAAAATGAATAATATGTGGATGTTCATCCCTTAGTTCCATTTCTGGTAAATGAAGCTTCGTCCGTGAACAAAATAAGAGATATAAATTGCGGATCTTCTGCATTTCTTTGTCTTAACCAGTGCAACATTGCAGTCTGCTTCACAAAGGGCTTCTACTCTCTGTAAATGGTAGGATAGAGCTGTTACTCGCGGAGTATTCGCCATACATTAAGGTGGTTGGTTTTCCCCAATTCATTCGCTAGATGCCTTCTCCTCCTTTGAGGATTTCGTTCAGTCGCTCTTAAAACATTTTCCTCGTCTTCTACTGTCCTTAGCGCCACACAATCCAACAAATTACCTGTTAGTTTTCCTGTTTTTCTCAAATCTCTATGAACGCTTGCAAAGTTGTTTGCACAGGGTAATTCACGGTCACGAAATGCATTTTCATAGAGACGCCTTGCTTCGTATTGCTAAATAAATGTCTGCCAATTCCAAAAATTGACTGAAACAAACAGCACAAATTCAAATCGCTAGGCTCTTTATATAATTCCCTTTTGTTTTGATTTGACAAGAAATGTATGACGTTTACAAAAAATGGCAAGTAGAAAACAATTTTGTACATGTAAATATGATCTTTAATGTTGGACTTGCATGTATTAAACCTCAGCTTAATATCTAAACGGGTTTTCGATAAAAGTGAAATAAACTATAATATAAATAACACTCCGTATTAAGAAAACGGAGCATTTTCAGACCCATGCTTACACGAGTATGATTTTTTTTATATGTGTAGATATAGAATCTAACTTTTTCCTCATATCATTCTATAACACCTTGAAGTAGACTATTTCAAATGAGTAGAGCTATTTATCAAAATAAAATTTCTCTGTAATTTACTGCGAGCAGAGAGGGGTCATTTTATCCGTTCAAATGTTCCATTTACCATTAGAACTGATTACACAGGCCAACACACATTTTGGTGCCTGCGATTTTTTAACTGTCCTGGGTAATTTTTGGATGCAGAATGTAAAAAAGTTCTCAGATTTTGTCTATCAGATCTAGTTTAAAAAAAAATTGTGTATATATTTTACGTTATAACTGTTATAATATATAATATTACTATTGCCATTGATCTTCCATAGTTTTAATATCCTGATGGAATCTTTCCCCTTGTTCTTAACTACAATCACCTAAGTTTTCTGAAAAACGATCTAGGTGGCTGTGGAGGTAATGAACTCATGTTACAGCCAAGAATATTAAAATTTGAAAGCATAGTTTCCACTAATTCTACGTAATTCCCTCCTTTATGATTGCCAAGAATATTTTGTACTACTTGAACAAATGAACACCAAGCGTTAGATTCAGTCTCGTTCATTGAAGTGGTGAATTGTGGATCTTTAACAAGTTCCCTTTGAGGACTATTAAATACACCAGCTTTTAGTTTTTCCGTGCTAATGCCAGGAAATTTACGTGACAAATACCCAAAACAATTTCCATCTCGATTTAAAGCCTTCACAAATTGCTTCATTAGGCCCAGCTTGATATGCAAGGGCGGAAGTAAGATTTTTTCTCTTGAAACCAAAGGTTCGTTGATCACGTTTTGTTTTCCTTGAATCGTGACATATCTTGAAGGCCAATTTTTGTTAATCCAGTGCTCATTTTTAGCTCTGATGTCCCAAAGGCACAAAAAACAAGGATATTTTGTATAATCACTCTGCTGTCCAAGGAGGAAGTTAACCATTTTTAAATCAACACAAATTGCCCACTGTTGTTCTTGGTATTAAATTTTTCTCAAAACTAATGCAATTGTTTCATATTCTTCCTTCATGGTAGTAGAATGACCAATAGGAATTGAGCCATATTTGTTACCGTTATATAAAAGAACACATTTTAAACTACGTTTTGAACTGTCAATAAAAAGGCGCCAATCATCTGGAGTGTATTCAGGCAAACCCATTTTTTTCTAAGAGCTCTTTTATATTGTTATAGAATACCAAGTGATTTTCCTGAGCGAAATAAGGCAGCAAATCCCTATCTTTTTACGATAAAATGTAATATTAGTACCTGGGCAAAGTAGATTTTTTTCTTTTAATCTGGATGCAAGTAATTCAGCGGATTCCTTTGAGAGATTCAGGTCTCTTATAAGATCGTTTAGTTCTTCTTGATTGAAACACTGCGGAGTTGCTAAATCTGCTTCAAATTCGCTGTCGTTTTCTGGTTGAATTCCTTGAACTTCGTCAGACGTTGATGTTTCTGTATCATCTTCTGTCAGTTCGGGTAGACTGCTGAAGGATGGAACGGGTATTTCTTCCGAATGCGCTACAGGCCTTTTTGCAGAATCTAGATCAGGATATGTCCATTTGTGTCTGTTGTTTCTATGTATGCCTTTAATATTAACGAGACAAAAATAGCAGTCTTCATGATGGTTTCGCGGTTCTCTCCAAACCATTGGTACACCAAACTTTAAGCACTTCCTCTTTCCAGTTGTCCACTGTCGTAAATGTTCAACACATGTTTTACATATGAAACGTGGGGCCGAAGATTTATCTTGATCTCCTAAATGAACGCCAAAATAAGCAAGATAAAAGGTTTTCTGCTCTCTTTCAAAGTGTATTCACACACAACAAAAAACATCGGGATGATTTACACAGGTACGTCTGCTTATGGATGCCATTGTTTCAGTTTAGTGTCTTGATACTACAAAACGACCAAAATTTACACGAAATGATAGTACAACTTTACTTGGCAAAACTCAGTAATATGCTAAATTAAGTACAGCCAAGCAGGTATAGAAGGATCGGGTCATAGGCAGTTACAGGTATAAAAGTAATTAAGAGCAGTGTATTGAGTAGTATCTAGTATAGGAACATTGGGTCAGGGACAATTCCAGGTATTCATTTGGTTAAATAGATTCTGGGAAATTTCTATTTTGACGATTAAGTACATATTTATCTCTTTATTTGTTGTCCTTTATCAGAAAAAAATATCAATTAACCTGTAACCTGTATCTCAAAAACTAGAGCTGATAGAAAAAATCTGGTGGCATTTTTTGGAATCAACACGTTAAAAACATCTAAAATCAGATGTTAGATTTTCGGCACCAAATTTTTGTTTTCATTTTATTACCCTGTGTTGTCGATGTTGGGATAAAACATAACTTTTGCAAACCAACAAGGAACCAATTTCATTATTAACCAAATTTAAGCAGATAAGGTTAGTAATATAATTTTCAATCATCCTGCGATATTTGATTAAAAGCGTTGTGAAATATGTTATCCCCTTAGACCAATAATTTCATCGGTGAGATTGAGTTTTAAATTTAGTCTTTACCACGGTTATATTGTTATAAGAACATGTAAATTTAAGGTTTTAGTGAAATATTTGTTGCTTTTTGCAATTTTATAACAGATCTTGTTATCGAATATAACTAATGTGTGCCAAATTTGGAACATGGTTCTGAGATATTTGACTGTTTCCGTTCTTTTCAAATACCCCGCATGTCTCGCTTGTGGCAAAAGTATAAATTTATATGAGTTTCATGCATTTGGCTAAGAACGTTTGACCAGACACATTATCAGGGGGACGCTGGTTTGGGCTGATATTTTAATTAACCTAGAATCTCCTGTGTTTTGTAGACAATATAGTTAAACCCGTAGGCATCGGGCCAATCATAACGTAGATCTTTCAATGTGCTTTCTATTGGTTTGTTGTCTATTTCCGGGAAGTATAAGCAAGTTTTGTTGAATTCTCAACGTGCACATTCGACCCATGGGTGTGCCCATGTGTTCAGGCGGATTTTTTTAAAACAAAAATTATAATTAATAAAAATGCAGATTAGGTTAGTTAGATTTGCTGTAAAGAAACCGGGCGGTAGACCGCCAACAAAATTATCAATTTATATTAAAAAAGATATTTTTTTTAAACAAAAGCTCTGCTATTAGGAGGATCTGTCCCGATGGCGTTAGGTTAGCTCAGGTTCGTTGGGGGGATCTGTATTCTTGAAACGGAGAGCGCGTTTGCCTAGAGAATAATGTGGTCAAAAAAATGTATGGGACGTTAATAATAACATATAATATAACATCAAAAGGCAAGTACCTACAAATGAAATTTTAGAAAATCAAAAACGTACCAAATATCGAAAGTTTGTAGACTGTACCTCGGAGGCAAAAAGGATATAGGATGGGACGCAATAAATATTTTGCGGACATGATGCCCTAACAGATTCTTGCTTCAATCTAACTACACCAAAGGCAAATATATATAGCAAGTGTAACATAAAAATAAAAAGGAACCAGATTTTAAAAGCTTGTTTGTAGTTGAAACATTTGGCCTTTGAGGTCGCTAACTTGCAAATTTTGAATGAAAATATGTCCAAATTGCTTATAATATTTGTATTTATTATATTTAAGTAAATAGTAATGTGGAATTTGGGTCATTTTATGCAATATAATGTTTTCGTAAATTTGTCCCCATTCTGCACTGTCTGTTTCAGGTGGTTCTTTTCGAATATTTATGATCTTAATGTGCGTAGAATAAGAAAATTAATTTTTGATGTATTATCCAAATCATATGGGCTTTTGTCTACAATAAATTATTATCTTCCTTTACTCTTGAAGTTATACATACTTTCAATTTTACAACTTCAGCAGAAGTCTAATTGTATGCCACAAAAAGGCATGGAAGAAGAGAGACTTGAAAATTGATTGAAGAAGTAAAATAAATATTTCAGCTGTACTTCAGTGTTTTTCAGTATTTTTTAAGTTAAACTTTACCACTCTTAAAATTATATCGAAATTTGCAGTGGTTTTCTTTTTTACTTATACTTATATTTTAACATTTTCAAAAGACTAATTGACAAATATATATGTGTAAGGTAATTTTTGGGCACTGAAATAGTTCAAAATTAAAAAAGAAAACACATGGAAACTGCTTTTAAATTTCCCGTCTTATTAAAACAAGTATTTGTTTGGAGAAACTTTCGAAACATTGTAATTACATATCCTACGCAACTTTTACTAGTCTATAATTTTTGGCACATCATTAATTTACAACACGTGTAAATTTTCACAGCTTTTGGACTTGCTGATATCATTCAAACATATCTTTTGTAGGATTTCCTTGGCGAAATGCAACCTGAGGCTCGTCTTCGATCCTTTCATTTTGCTTTTTTCTCTGGTCATCGATTTTTTCTTTTCCAGAGATTCGCGCAATCGGATTTGTTTAAGGATTCCCACTAACAATTCGTCCACATTGTGCTGAATGCCGCTAGATGTCTCTATAAATTTGCAATCCTTCGCAACGGCTAGCCCTTTGCCCTCTGCAATAAAATACAAGTCTTTAGAAAGATTGTTTTTCCTATATTGAATATATATTAATATATCGATATTATTCTTATTACTGTGTTATTGATCTAGGTTTTTAAAATCTATTTATATTCCTATTAAACTTATTCTAATTCATAGGATTCATTATTTGTTTGTCATATTATGCAAAATTGTAAAAGTTTGACTAGAACATTTGAAGGGGCAGATGTTGGCTAAACTACTAAACTTTTTTTTATTCATTATTGACTTAAGTTTAACACGATTATTAATATTAAGCAAGTTTTCATTTTGGCAGCCAAACGCCCCTTAGATCGATCCCCTAAATCCGTTACTGAGTATGTAAAATCAAGACGCGAGACTTCTTTCCATCAAAAATGTATAGTGAGAGGTTAACAACATATATAGTATTGAAACATTTTATTTGTAAAATAAAGCCAGTGATAAAGATTAAAGGTTTTGGACCGAATTTATTACTGAGACACATAACGTAGTTCAAAATATTAAGCAGTGTTTTTATGACAGTCATGAATATTTCTGGCATAGGACTTTGTTCTTTTCGTTGACTAAAATATTTTAATGCTAATGCACCAATCACGCTTTCTAGATATATCTAAGACTGTTTATATCATTTTTTGTACAGAGTGAGTCCAAGATAGCGTGGAGTAATCTTTTACCTTAAAGATGATATTTTTTATTATTATTCAATTATTTATTCTCGAGAAACAACACGGTTTATAGTGGGGAACTAATTAACAATTAATATAAAAATATATAAATGTTTAAATATTATTGTCAATTACAAATAAATTAAAAACTGTAAACATTGAAAAAATCAAACGTGAAGATAAAAGTATCAATTTTGTCAATATTTTTTAATCGTTTTGGTAGATTATTGTAATAATTAACCCCACTGTGTAATATACATTGTTTGCTAAAATAAGTTTTACATTTTATGGTGGAGAAACAATCAGTATGTTTTGTATTATGATCATGAGTGTTAATATTTCTAATAAAATTTAAATTCGTTTTTTTTATTTTTAGCCGATGAATGAATATAAGTTAATGGTGGGCTCCAGATATGATAAACCGTAAATACATTTTATTGACTTATTTTGTAATTTTTCTAATGGTTTTATTGTTTTTTTACATGCAGCGCTCTACACTGTTATTAGATACTGTAATTTTGAATAAATGGAAGCAAAATATATATATTTGAACAAATTAAAAGAAATATAATTAGGAATTTTAGACAAAATTCCAATCATTGAACAAATTTGTACTTTTAAATATTCTATATGTGGCTTCCAAGCTAAATGATTTATATATAAGCCTAAAAATTTAATACACTTTGAATAATTAATTTCATTATTAGAAAAACATATTGGCGGGATATTTGTATTTTGAATAATATTCGACATACACACGAAAGAGGATTTCGGAAAGTTAATTTTTGTGCTGTAATCAGTTAGTAATTAAAGTATAGAGAATGGTGGTATCATCAGCAAATAATTTAATGGCGCCTTCTAAATTTAATAGAGATATGGAATTTATATATATTAAAAATAAAACTGGCGCCAAAATAGATCCTTGACGCGCAAGACATAAAAATTTTTGATAACTACTTTTATTTTTGTCAATCTGAACAAACTACTTTCGGTCCAACAAATAGTTTTGGAACCAATTATATTTTGTACCTCTTATACCGATATGACACAAGTTTTTAAGTAATATTTTATGGTCTACAGTGTCAAAAGCTTTACACAAATTCAAGGACAATAGGCAACATTTTTCACATCTATCGAAAGCAAGTTGAATTTGTGATTTTCTAAAAATTGTTCAACTTTATCGTAGATAAATCTCTCAATTATTTTTGAAAAAAACTGGCGGGTTAGATATAGGCCTGTAGTTATTTGGGCCACTTTTTAGGCCATTTTTAAAAACAGGAAAAACTTTGGGAATTTTTAAATCGTTCGTATAAATTTGTTGTTTAAAAGAAGTTTTGATTAGGTCACATAAAATTGAAGTAAGTTCACATTTGGGAACTTTAATAATTTTTACTGGTATTTCGTCATATCCGCAGGTTTCAAATAGATCTAAAGCAGCCATGTCAAACATGTGGCCCGCGGGCCGCATGCGGCCCAGTGGGCATTTTTCTGCGGCCCAAATCAGATTTGAAAATAGCCAGATAATGCAATTACGATTGGTATAATAAAATGTACACTTGTACATGGTGCCATCTATGTTTAGGAGGATGAACTACACATCCTCAACCTAAAACCTAAAGCCAAACGTTATCTGGTTTGTTCCATGAAATTCTATCGCGCAAAAACACAGATGACTCCATCTGAACATTCTGGAAAGAACTCGAGAAATCACAATCCGTATATAAGCCGTGTTCGATTGAGTTCATTCGTTCAGTGTTTAGTCAGTTATGAGTCAGTTGCGATAGAATTTCGAGTTGAGTTGCGCATTTATTGTTACAACACTTAACAGTACTTATTATAATTTATTTCGGATACAGTTTTTAACATGTCTCTTTCAAAACCAAGTGGAAGTAAGAGGAACTTGTAGATGAGCATCGTATCTTTCAAGAAAAGTGGGAATTAGAGTTTTTTTGCTGTAAAGTGAAAGAAAAAATTATTTGTTTGATTTGTAATAGTACAGTCGGTATCCCAAAATTATATAATATAAAACGTCACTATGATATTCATAAAACTATGTTTGACAAGTATACAGGCACGATCAGAAACGAAAAGTTAAATAAGTCAAAATCACGGTTGAAAGATCAGCAGCTACGTCGAAAGCAAGAAAATGAATCTGTCCTGTAAGCGAGCTACGTACCATCGGAGTTGATCGCGGAACACTCAAAACCATTTGTTGAAGGTAAATTTATAAAAGAGTGCCTTGTAAAGGCCGCGGAAATTGTAAGTCCCGGAAGCGTGAAGGCATTTCAAAATATATCCTTGTCCCGGAATACTGTCGCTGAAAGAGTTACAGAGTTGGCTGTCAATATAAGTGATCAGATAAAAACAAAATCAGACTCTTTCATTGCATTTTCTGTTGCCTGTAACGAGAGTACGGATGTGTGTGGTGCGGCGCAACTCGCTGTTTTTCTTCGTGCGGTTGATAGAGATATCAATGTGTATGAAGAATTACTGGAATTAGTACCATTGCATAATACAACAACTGGGAAGGATATTTTCAATGCTGTTTATGGACTTCTGCAAAAGTATAATTTAGATTTGTCAAAACTGTGTTCCGTTCCAACAGACGGAGCTCCTTCAACGACTGGAGTAAAAAATGGCTTCAATAAAATATTACAGACAAAGATTAGAGAAACGGGCAGTGACAAACCAGATTTTCATCATATTCATTGTATAATCTACCAAGAAGTTTTATGCTCAAAAGTGATCAAATTGGAAAGTGTTTTAAAGTAAAGTTAAAGTTTTCTGCATTTTTTCGTGATTTAGAAAGTGAGTATATTGGTTCACCATATTATGCAGAGGTGCGATGGCTTTCGTGTTTTATGATGCTCGACCGGTTTTGGAAACTCAAAGAAGAAACACGCGTTTTCATGGAAACAAAAGGAGATCTTTTATTTATGGTAGATATCAAAAAACACTTGTCAGACTTAAATACGAGATTGCAAGGACCACGTCAAGTTATTACAGATATGCATGATCATGTGAAAGCTTTCAAGTGTAAGATGATGTTGTGGGAAAAACAATTAGCAGAGGATAATGTGTCACATTTTCTGACTTGTAAGGCATATCAGGAAAGCACAAGTGTCCCAATATCATACAAAATATATTCAGAGAAAATGAGAAGCCTTCTGGCAGAATTTGAGAAGCGTTTTCAGGATTTTAAGACCCAAGAAAACAATTTCTCTCTATTTACTGGTCTTTTCACTATCGATATTCGATATATATACAGTTCCCCCTCTCTTGCAAATGGAAGTAATTGAAATTCAATGTCAGACCCATTTAAAACAAAAATTTGATAGTGTTGGTACATTCGAATTTTATAAGTACTTGCCTGTTCAATACCAAGAAATGAGAAAATTTGCCTGTAAAATCCTGTCAATGTTTTGAAGTACCTATAAGTGTGAACAACTATTTTCTATGATCAAAGGAAACAAATCTCCCGCATGATCGCGATTGACGGACGCACACTTGGACGCAGTTTTAAAAGTTATTTCCGCCAATAAATTCGCGCCACACATAGACAACTTAATTAAAGACAAAATATGTCAAATACCTGGTAAAAGAATTTAATGTTTGTGGTTTTTTGTTATGTCTTTTTTATTGGAAATTTAATAAACAGACTTGTCCTGTAATAGTACTTTTTCTCAAGATTTTCAGTAAAGTTGTCTGCTTTAAGATAAAGTTTTGCGGCCCACCTAGTCCATGGTCTTCATGCTTTTGGCCCACCAGTGACTTTGAGTTTGACATGGCTGATCTAAAGAATCTACTATTTCAGAAATTGTTTCTTCATGTATATCTTCTAGGTTTAAAGACATTGAATGTGAATTTTAGGTGTATTCGGGAGGGTGTCCAGGTGGAATCTTCTGCTAATCGTTGTCCGACTATAATGAAATGATTATTCATGTCCTCGCAGATCTCTTCTTCAGTTTCAATTTGTTTATTATTAATACAAAGGTGGTCAATTTGTATTTTCTTTTTCGCTGGTTTTCCGTGGAGTAATATAACAATATCTCTGTTTTTTTGATCGAATCATCTTCTTTACATTTTTATTTAAAGTTTCATGAATTTCACAGAGTTCTTTATTTGTTGGCTGTTTTTTCTTTTTATGGTAATATTTATCTCGACTTTTAATTAGATTTGCCAAAGATTTTTATTTTCAGGATACAAGAATTTACTGCAAATACTGTAACAATTTTGTTATATATTAAGTCAGGATCTTCAGTTTGAGCTATTTCATCGTTTAGTTGAATTAAATCACATTTTAACTTGTGTAAGTTAAATTTTTCAATCAATCAATGCACATATATTTAGTCTTTTCTTTGAATGAAATTGGCATATTAATAATTTGGATTTTATGTTCGGATATCGGGCTATTAATAAAATTTACTGGGTTGTCTTTACCTGAATTTGACAAAATATGATCTATTAAGGATTCGGAATTTCCAAAATCTCTAAATACAGTTCAATTTATTTTTTGAAAATCCTTCCAAAGTTTTTTCCAATAAATTTAAGAATCTAGATGTAGTTGTAGAATGAGTATTATATATTCCACAATAGTTAAAATGCCTTGTTTCCTTCTTGGAATTGCTCTAAAATTTTCATCATATCTGCCTTTTCATTGGTTTTATAAACACAAGTTATTACTTCTTGCTTATCTTTATTTATTTCTATCTTATTAGGACTTGAATTTTGAGGTTTTCTCAACTTTGAATTACCTGCATCCAACCTATCCTAAGTACATATTTTAAAACCTCCCACAACTTTTTGGTATATTGTCTGTTGGGTATTTTACTTTTATTATACTACTTTTATTGTTACTTTTGTCTTCAACATTTTTTGGTTAACATCTGCCACTTTGCCTTTTTTTTTGTCTTTTATTATTTATGCTATTGCATTATGATATGGTTGGAGATTCTCTACATTTTAAAAATATTATGCATTATACGGGGTGCGCTCGCAAAGTACTGTGCCACAAAGATACATTTTTTAAATGGATCACCCTGTATTTGAGTCTATTTTTGAATTTGGATCAAAATTTAGCATTTACAGCTTCTGTTTACTGTCAAAATACTACCTAAATTGTGATCCCAGGCCCTATGGACATTAGTATTCGGAGTAAAGTAAAAGTCAAATCGATATAATTACTATGAAATATTTAAAATTTTCTTCTTTCTCTAGAGGCCCACAGTCACAAATTTTTTATTAAAAAACTCACTTTTTTAAATGGAACATTCTGTATATTTTTCTGTCATTTTATACTTCACCTAAAACTCTTCAAACTTCAATAATAATGCTCTATATCTCTAACAGTTTTCGAAAAATGTTGATTTTCCTAGTTCTAGTCCTATGGTATTTTATTTTAAACGACTTATTGTTATGACCGTAGAAACATAATAAACATTATAAAACAAAAAATAGTAAAAGTATATATAACATTTACACTAAAACTAAAGGAACACACTAATTCTATAATCTAAAAAAATCAGGCTCTTCTTAATATATGCCCTTCTTGTCAATTTTGTTAACAATATTTTCCCGGACATTGGCTAACATTGACATTTGACATACCTCCTTAATTCTATTAATGTCCTGTCTAACGGGATAAGATCACAAGACCTTGGCGGCCAGGCAACAAAACCATCGCTACCAACACATCTTTGAGAATAATGCTGATCCAAATCATTGGCGGCTCGCGGGTGAAAAAGTAAGTGAAGTGCAAATGAATTAAGAAAATATCGCAATAATGTTTTTTCCAGAATTTTTTTTATATGTGGAAGGGGTAGAATATTTTTTTACGACTTGCCTAAATTTTGTATACTAAATCAATTCTCCTATCCTTCATAGCAGCAAATTTATTTATAACATCCTCATAAAATGGATGAATTGCCCTAATCTCCTCCAGACATTCCTTTTGAATTGAAATATTGCCTAGAGAAGTAAGTCTTTTTTGAGGTATTGTACTTCTTAAATAAGTTTTTACACGTTTGAGGCAAGAAAAACTTCTTTTCACTGAAGCACTGGTCGACAGTATTGTCAAAATAAGGGAAAACACTTTATATGCTTTGGTTAAAATATCTTTATTTTCATTAATTTTTTTCACTTACTCTTGCAGCGATATGTTTCAATTACTGTTATTGGCAAAAATAAGACCAAGCTCTATTTTAAGTCGTTGACTTTTTGAAAATATTTCCCCATATAACTGTAACAAATTTTCAAACCGGCCAGTCGGAAAATTTAGCAGAATCTGCCAAACATATAAATGTAAGTTTTTCTGAGTCTTGAAAGCTTAGTGTCATTTCCATTAAAATATGGTCCAATATTTCATAAAAAAGGGTTCTATACTTAGCCCTAATTTCTTCAGGTGAAAGCTTAGCAAGCTCACGTTTGTAATGATTTATTTCTGTAATAGAATTTGCTTTGTCAAACATGGTATTAAAAATAATGTTCATTCTTCATCTGTGTTCAATTTTTTCACTCTCAGCCTCACGACAGCTTTTTATGTTGGATATGCAAAAATGAATGTCAAACGATTTTTTTTGAAGAACGCAACTTTTACTGAACTTCGAATTTGAAGACCAACGAGGGTCTGTAATAGTTGGTATACGCCTCGTCGATGCAGATGTAAGAGCATACGTTCGTTTGGCTGAGTGATGAAAAAATGAGGGAATACAGCCTGCGGCGCTTTTTCTTTTTTTGAAGGCTATTTAACATCGTAACATTGCCCTATTAATTTATGTTTATAGTCAAATTGGTCCAAAATTTGATCCAATAGAGAATATAAATTCTTCGACTTTCTATCGGAGCTGACATTATGAAATCCTAAGAAACTCTCGACTACTGAACCTTCTGAATTAACGTATCTTAAAATTACGGAGCACTGGGAGGTTTGCGTAATATCAGTGGTGACATCCACTTGCACAGAAAAAAACTGTGTATTCATTATTTCATTTTTTACATGAACATTTAAATAATCAGAAATGCATTCAATTATTTCGTTTTGAATAGTTTTCGAGTAAAAAAAAGTAAAAACATTTTTTCGTGATGATCTTTTAGTTCTTGGGAACTTCTCGATATTAATAAACCTAAAAGCTTTTTAAAATTCCCCCTATTTATTGACTCGCTGCTCTTATCATGGCCGCGAAAAACTAACCCTTGTTTTGCAAGGTACAAAACTGCATCAATTACCAAGCACATAAATAGTCTATATAATCGGACGATTTCGTTAAAATGTATTTTATATAGTTTAGAATTTTCTTTTAAAGTGTTTACCTATAGTGCTTTGATTTTTTACCAATGTTTTTAGCATTAATTCGCATTTTAAATGCTCCGCCGAGTCTTCATGTTTATGTAAAGACATATATATATA
This sequence comes from Kuschelorhynchus macadamiae, assembly GCA_030620095.1. NCBI lineage: Eukaryota > Metazoa > Arthropoda > Insecta > Coleoptera > Curculionidae > Kuschelorhynchus > Kuschelorhynchus macadamiae. Next base: position 3,670,415 of record JAUTXW010002691.1, on the reverse strand, counting down.
TATATATATATATATATATATATATATATATATATATATATATATATATATTTAACATACCTGCAAATCCTTCCTTATTCCACACTGAATATTTTTTGGAAACTAGTAAACAATGTCAGCAAAACAATTTTTGTAATATTTGACTACTACATAACCATTTGTACGCCGAAAACCAGGATGACCATTAAAGCTCTGATCTTGTTCCTTCCATCGAATAAATGGAGTTTCCAACAAAATGCAAACCACATCCATGAACGGATTCATTAATAATATAAATTAATAAACCCGACACCAAATAAAGTTGTAGCAACACCATAAATAAATATAACACAAAACAGTCAAGCAAATTGCAAAGGAACTAACCGGTTGCAGCGAAATCCACTAAAATAAAAGTAAACAACCACCCCAAACTGAACGACACGTGGGTGTAGTGTACTGCGTTAGCAATTCACCGAGAGCGTTGTATGGCGCTGGTTAACATTATTCTTCTCATCTCTTCTCTTAGTCATGGCAACATAGTAGGAAAATCGTAAACTCCAGCAAGTCGAAGCGGTTTGTGCCACTGTAATAGTTGTTATAATAAAGTTCGATTGAAAGTTTTAAAAGGACATGCCGCCAACGGTCAAGTAAAATATTTATTCGAGATGTACAGTTTGTTTTTTGGCAATTAGGTGAATAAATGAATGTAAAAACTTAAATTTTAGTAATATAAGAAACAAAGATATATAATAAACATAGATGTTTGCTCGTTTATTTTTCTTGGTGAAGTAGCACTTCACCTTCTTCACCTGAATAGCCGCTGATCCAAATATTCTCTCCTTTCAAAATAAAAGTGAGGAGTGACGCCTTTTTGTTGGAGCTACATTGTTTGACGTTAGTTAAGATTCACCAATCGTATTGGCAACTGCTGTTGCAAGAAAAGTAAATAAGTACATCCGCTTAAAGGTTCATGAAAAAATATGGACCGATAATTTGGTTGTGGAGAATCACGCGTCACAAATTAATCGACCAATGATTTTGGTGTTGAACTTCACGGACCCAGTGATAAAATTTGAAATATTTTATGGTAATTATATTTATTTCGCGTTTATTCCGGATAGTAATTTTATATAGTCTGGGATCAAAATTTAGGTAGTATTTTCAATTTTGACAATAAGAAGAAGCTTGCAAACGCTATTTTTTTATTTTAATTCGATTTAGCTCTAAAATTATAAGATTTTCAAATATTAAACATATGGACTCAAATAGAGGGTGATCTCTATTAAACTTTATAAATACGAGGAAAAAGCACCTTTACTCTACACTGTTACTCACTAATTTTTTTAAAAATTGAAACTGTAAATTTCTATGCAGATATGAGAAAAAATTTAGATAAATCTGATACGTGTAATTACTCACTGGATAACCCACAAATCTTTCCCGCAAAAAATTAGGTACTGATATTTAAGCTTGTTCCAATCTGTATGGGCACTCCGTTAATCCGGAATTGATTGAATGAAATCAGAAATATTTAACGGACTATGGAGGTAAAGCTCTGTACTCCTACTTGAAGATAAACTGTCCAGTCTCCGCTAATAATATTTATAAATAGTTATGTGTCTCATTTAACATACGATGTTCGTGATTATGCGTGAAGTTTGGCAATATTTTAATATATCTTTATCTCTGCTACACAAATCTTAGAACCATCAGATGCAGAAGTTTTTAAAGCAATTAAAACTGGCTGGAAAATATTTTAAAATAGAAGAGTACAAACCAAACCAAACAATGTGCTTTGCTTTATATTTACCTAGTATATAAACTATGCCCATTGATGTAAAAAAATATTGAGAGCAGCTTTTGCATTATTTGATTATGTATTGGAAAGTTAACGATGTTATTTAATCAAGTCGTTGCCTCTAACACAGAATAAATTAAGCTAGATATAAACATTTGTTCCTAAATTTTGTGCATTTAAACTGAAACATTCAGTTTAGTTCTACCTACAAATAATTTTTTTCCATTACGAAGGTAAAGAGGGTTAAAATATCGTATACATGTGTCTTTTTAAATAGTATATCTACCATTTAACAGAAATTAAACCACAATGACAATATAGGGTTGTGTTTTGTTTGATATCGGCGCCATTTAAGAAAAGACCTACCTACTTCATTAAAACATATAGAGTAAAACAGTATTGCTATTAACATAATTTGTTTATATGTCTTTTAGTTTTTATTACTTACCATTCTGGCTAATAACTCTTGCTCTTGCCAAGTCAGCTTTGTTTCCCACAACGATCACACTTTTGTCTTTGGTGTATCCTTCTTTCCATAAATAATTTAGGATTTCTTCTGAAGTTTGAAACGTGGTCCTGGTGGTGATAGAGTAAACGACGATGCAAGCGTGTGGCTCGTAGGTACTAAGTGAATTTTCGACCTAAATTATTTGTAGGAACAGAATTTAAAAAATATTAGAGGAATAAATAGATCATAAAATAAATAGGACAGTTATTTGTGTAAGGTATATAACTGGTTGTCAGACCAGACACCAAACCAGACTATAAACATTTTAACATTTATTTCGATTAAAAAAAGACTTATATAGCGTTGGATCTATTCTTTGACAATTTTGAACATAATAGTCTTAAAGAATTTTGTTTTATTAATTTTTAAGTAAAGCGTTAATATTTTTATTAATTTTATTTTTTAAAACCATTAATTATGTAATTTTTACAACTTCCGTGCAGTTTTTTCTTAGTAAAATATCTTAATTTAGAGCCGGGCTCACCGAACAAAAATTCGCAAATCAAATACGTAGAACTTAGCTTAGTTTTTTTAGTAGTGCAAGATAATTCCATACCAATTGAATACGTAATGTCGATTTTAAAAACGAATGCAAATAATGAATACAAATATGTTATTTATTTATGGATA